>JACXGI010012430.1:0-22772 GCA_016801175.1 Esox masquinongy | reverse complement strand
CACACACACACACACACACACACACACACACACACACACACACACACACACACACACACACACACACACACACACACACACACACACACACACACACACACACACACACACACACACACACACACACACACACACACACACACACACACACACACACACACACACACACACACACACACACACACACACACACACAGGTTTAAGCAGATTCCAAGAACCATCACGAGCCCAGGCTGAGCCCATCAGTTGAGTGACAGGAAATCTTGCTATGCAACATATGGAGGGCTGCCGAAACCACGCTAATGTGGACTGAGGGATCTATTCACCTGGCAGACAGACAGGCAGGAGGAAGACAGACAGATAGGCAGATAGACAGGCAGAAATACAGCTTGACAGACAGTGAGACAGACAGACAGACAGACTACTTTCTGTGTTTGTCATTTAGTTCTGTCAGGTGTTCTGTAATCTGTGCCCAACTAAACATTTGACAACACCTGGCTATTACAAACAAAATGTGTGTAATTTGATATGTTTTCTGACTGGCTGTGTAAATGTTCATGTAGCAGGCTGCAGAGAACATTGGGGCATTGTTTGTCATTTTGAGGTGAATAAGATGCCTGGTTGACACTCTACAGCACTCTGAATGTCAGATGGGATTTTCATTGTGGAGTAGAAATAAAATAAGAATGGAATATAATAATACACCAGCCACCATAAAAACACACACAAACAACCTAAAAACCAACACCAAACCCAAAAAAGGAAATAAAACACACAAACCACAGACGTTCAGAAGACACACACACACACACTGACAGGGTTTACATCAGATGCATGCTGGGAGCCTCTGCCTCCAGCGCGTCTCCGTGGGCGATCACTACAGAGACATCCTGTGCTACAGAGGCTGTAAGGTTGAGGAGGTGGGACTCCGGTAGAGAGGCTTCAGCTCTTTTCCCCCGTGGATTCCAGTTGCTGCACATCACCCTATAGAGAGAATATACGAGCGCATTTGTTCTGGCATTTGTTTTTCTTCACTTTTTGTTATTTATTGTTTTTATTTTATCTTTCTTTATTTTTTCGCTTGCTGTGGCAATGTAAACAAATGTTTCCCTTGCCAGTAAAACCCCTTTAAATTGACATTGAATTTACAGAGAGGCAGAGAACAGACGAAGAGACTTATTTATTGTTTATTTTACCTGCTTTGGCAAGTTTCCCACGGCGGTAAAGCTTCTTTGAATTCAAATAGAATAGAAAATTGAAAATAGAGAGTTGGAAAATAAATTGAATAAGAGAGACAGAGGGAGAGATAGATGTTGATCTGCACTTTGGAGGCTGATACAGTACAGTACAATACCAGGCTGATACAGTACAATACCAGGCTGATACAGTACAATACCAGGCTGATACAGTACAATACCAGGCTGATACAGTACAATACCAGGCTGATACAGTACAATACCAGGCTGATACAGTACAATACCAGGCTGATATATTCCAATACCAGACTGATACAGTGTAATACCAGACTGATACAGTACAATACCAGGCTGACATAGTCCAATACCAGGCTGATACGGTACAATACCAGTCTGATACAGTACAATACCAGGTTAATGCTACTGTAACTTAGAAGCATCTATGTAGAGTCCTTCAAATAATCCCCTGTATAGGGTTCTACCTAGATTTTTCTACAAACAGGTCTTGTCTAGAACTTTCTATTGAGTTTTACCATTAACCATTCTATCAGCTAATGGTTCTTCCCAGAACCCTCCATAAATAGTTCCACTAGCAGTATTCTCCTTCACATTTTAATGATATATGAAAATACATAAAATATGAAAAGGCCTTTCTTTGATGGCCTAGTTATTTGCTAAAACAGTAGTTGAAGATTTTAAGAAAAACGCTTTGAAAATATTTTTGTCTCCAAAAAACGGTTCTTCTGATCAAAGCGGTTCTTGGTAAACTTTTTAATACCTGATCTTGGAGAAACCAAAAAATCCTAGTGGTTTATTTTGTTTAATATTTATTGTACCACACAGATTCATTCCATTGTAACACGATAGACTGAAGTTACAGCCATCTTATACCGGTATAAATTTTGATTAATAGATTGATACAGTAGTCCAATTAAAGTCTAGGGTCACGTTCTGTTTGAAAAAGTTTATCTTGACCTTAACATTGACTTGGGTTTCAGTTTCAGACAGGTTGACGTCATTTTTTCTGTGTTCTTGCACCTGTCAGAAGGGAACATGTTTTCGTGCATAATAAATAGTGTTTTATTACAGAGGGGTTTTCACTAATTAAGTGTTCCTTAATTGCTCTGGCAGATGCTTGAATAGTTGCTTCCATTCCATCCAATTCCATGACCTCTGGCTTAACTAATAAATGTTCTGCGAATATTGACTATACATGAAAGCAAATTGAAAGCAAACATAACAGAAACAGTCATGTTTTTCTTACTTGATCATAAAAAACAAGAAACCAAAAATAAATTGAAG
Organism: Esox masquinongy; assembly: GCA_016801175.1. Taxonomy (NCBI): domain Eukaryota; kingdom Metazoa; phylum Chordata; class Actinopteri; order Esociformes; family Esocidae; genus Esox; species Esox masquinongy. The sequence continues at coordinate 20,274 of JACXGI010012430.1, read as the reverse complement.
TTGCTATCCTTCTTGACCTTGCTGTTTTTTCCCCTCTTTTTGTAGATATAACTTTTGATTGGCTCTGAACAGCTTACAAAGATTAACTCTATTAGGAGTAATAAAATTATATGTTTATCACGATGAACTGATTGAAGTATAACAGCTTCAGAGAATGGAAAATGATCTCCTTCCACATGATATGGTTTCATCTACTGTTCAAACTACTTAGTACTAGATGTAGACACACACAGACACACGCACGCACACACACACACATGCACACCTTTACTTAGCTATATAAATGGGGATACCAAATATGACTGTCTTTAAGAAAAATCCATCTTTTACCAATCCTAACCTTGTCCCTTACTTCAACCTAACCATAACCTCAGTAACCAAACATTTATACCTAACTTTAACCTGGCCTTAAACCCTAACCCTATACTGTAAGCAGTCATGTAATCCCAACCCTAATTCTAACCCTCACCCTAACTTTAACCTGGCTTTAACCCCTAACCCTGAACTGTAAGCAGTCATCTAATCCCAACCCTGATTATAACCCTCACCCTAACTTTAACCTGGCCTTAACCCCTAACCCTAAACTGTAAGCAGTCATGTAATCCCAACCCTAATTCTAACCCTCACCCTAACTTTAACCTGGCCTTAACCCCTAACCCTAAACTGTAAGCAGTCATGTAATCCCAACCCTAATTCTAACCCTCACCCTAACTTTAATCTGGCCTTAACCCCTAACCCTAAACTGTAAGCAGTCATCTAATCCCAACCCTAATTTTAACCCTCAACATAACTTTAACCTGGCCTTAACCAATAACCCTAAACTGTAAGCAGTCATGTAATCCCAGCCCTAATTCTAACCCTCACCCTAACTTTAACCTGGCCTTAACCCCTAACCCTAAACTGTATGTAGTCATGTAATCCCAACCCTAATTCTAACCCTGACCCCAACTGTAACTCTTGCCCTAAACCTCTTCAAAATGTGGACAGGAAAAAAGTCCTCATTAATAATGTTTTTCTGATTCAACCACAGTTTGAAGACATTTTTCCCATAATACAGCTAGAATAGAAACATTTTACATGTTTTACTCATGTAGAATCATTGTCATGTGATTAGCTCTGTCTTTCTGAAGCAAGACTGTTATGGAACCCGTCGTGTATTTTGAAGTGATTTTATCAAACGCAAGACTGGATGAGATGGAAACTTCAAACAAATATGGATATTTACATCACTTGCATTTACATGGAAGCATGGTGAGTAATTTAGATCACAGAGGAACAAGTTTCTGATGATATGGTCTTGTGTCTGCATCTGAGAAATGCTCTTCTTTTCTTTCAGCTCGGAGTTGGAGCACTATTTTACAATGAGCTCCAGAGCAGTTTGTTTTTTGCGTCCTGTATCTACAGGCAGTTGATGTTAGCTGTCCTGTTTCACTCTTTTCACACGCGCACACACACACACACACACACACACAGACACACATCAACCATACACACACAAACACACACACACTTTCCTGTATTGTCAGCCGCACATTTATCACTGCAGGTATTAATTATGTATCCTATCTGCAGCCCACAGAAACAGAGATGTGGAAAGAACTTAATGACCACTTCCCTCTCTTCTCCTCTCCTCTCTCCACTCGTCTCCACCCCACCCCCCACCTCCACATTCCCCCTCCCCCAGACGTCTTGCGTTAATATGAATTAAGCTACGGTCACCTTGGTTTGGTCAGCACTTCTGTGCCCTGAGAGACTGCACCACTCCTGGTGTACTGCAGCACATACCAGACATTGCTTGAAGAGATAGGAACAGAGAACAGGCTGATACAGTACGGAACACAAACTGAGCATAAATGTACCATATAGAAGACTTATCAAATATAATGATAGTTCAGTACAGAAGACAAACTGAGCATAAATGTACCATAAAGAAGACTTATCAAATATAATGATAGTTTAGTATGGAAGACACAGTGTTCTGTCATAGTCAATTTGACGACTGTGAAATATAATATCATGAAAAAAGTACACACAGGACACACCATCCTGACACCGAAGACTGTCTTTAACATACTTAATGAAAAGAAAATTGTGAGGAAGAAATCATATTTTAACTAATTATAGGTCCTGATTGGTAGCCATCTTAGAAACTGGACCGTCACTTTAAATATTGAATACTGTAGATTAAAGTTTTGCGTATGGGACCCAGCACTTGATCGCTGTGAAACATAGTCTTTAATACTAGATGGACCTTGTCCGAATATTGTCGCTGTTTATTGGAAGGATAAGATCTGAAATCGTCAAAGTTTGTATCTTTAGTCTTGTTTCAAATCTGAGGGAGGCTGTGATAACCTAACTAACATCACACTGGCAGCTTAGAGAGGATAATACTCACAGGTCAATACAGATGTTACATACATTATTAATTGACATTGCCATGTTCAGCTAGAGTGTAATTTAGCCTATATTTAAAAAATATATGTACTACTATGTATTAGTTATTATGTTTCAGGTTGCTTTGACAGTGTAATCAGATGTTTCCAATGCAGATATTTAAATTGAATTTGAATTGAGAGAGACAGATTAATTGGAAGTTGTCTGACACTCTCAGAGAAAAAAGGAGGTTATATGGGTGGCAAATGGAGAGATGAGTATCCTCTCCCCTCTTCCCCTCCTCTTGCCTTCTCTCCTCCTCCCCTCCTCTCTCCTCCCCTCCTCCCCTCCTCCCCTCCTCTACACATTCCTCCTAATCTCCCTATTTACCTTTTCAGTCATAGATAGTCGTTGTTTTCACTCCCCCCCCGCTATTCTCCTTAAAGGAGCCATTAAGATTTCCGCCATACAAAAGCCAAACAATGCTAGCTATATTATAAACAGTATTGGAGAAAGATGTTATTTGAAATGGATCACAACGCTTAAATTGTTTGTTATTCTCAGCGTATTCATGCTTAGTCGTTTTGGTGTCTTTCCAATGATTTCCTGTTGTTTGTTTTGGACCGGTATTTATGTATTTGAGAGTCAAAATAAATTGGGATAACGCTCTGAGGAAAACTAAAATTAATATAGACATCAGTATTTATGAAAAGCAAGCTATTGGCTCCATTTATCCTTGGCATGTATGTTATACATCCATGTAACATGGGTTATTTTGAATTTGAAGACGAAACAAGAATGTCACTATTGTGGCTAGCTCATTACAGATGCTACCCATACATCACTATTTGTCTCCACTGCCCTAGAAAATGTATACAAAATCTATACACGTGGTTATAGTACATCAGGAGCAGTATAAACCTCCCCTGTCTTGTGCCACTTACCTAGGGGACGTACACAAAAAAAGTTTGCTCGCTCAGTTAGGTATGTATACCAGGAGATGGGCTATACAAATGGGAATTCCAAACCACATATTGTATGAAGTTACTTAGATTGCCAGACTAGGTAATTGCTATCAGACTATCTAGAGTTGCTGTCAGGCAATCTAGAGTTGCTATCAGTCTATCTAGAGTTGCTGTCAGACAATCTAGAGTGGCTATCAGACGATCTAGAGTGGCTATCAGACAATCTAGAGTTGCTGTCAGACCATCTAGAGTTGCTGTCAGACAATCTAGAGTTGCTATCAGACAATCTGGAGTGGCTATCAGACAATCTAGAGTTGCTATCAGACAATCTAGAGTTGCTGTCCGACAATCCAGAGTTGCTATCAGACAATCTAGAGTGGCTATCAGACAATCTAGAGTTGCTGTCCGACAATCCAGAGTTGCTATCAGACAATCTAGAGTGGCTATCAGAAAATCTACAGTTGCTGTCAGACTATCTTGCTGTAAATGCATTGTTTCTCCCTTGTAGACCCAGAGGAATGAACTTACATATTATTACTTTAATGGTTACCTAAGAGACAGAGGGTGAGATAGACAGAGGAAGAAAGAGGGAGGAATAGACAAAGGAAGAGAGACAGAAAGAGAGAGACAGAGGAAGAGAGACAGAAGAAGAGAGAGACAGAGGGAGAGACCGAGGAGAGAGAGAGAGTAGAGAGATAGAAGGAGAGACAGAGGGAGAGACCGAGCAATATCATGGTGTGAGAGAGCTATATATGAGAGCTAGGATGGATTACAACACGTAAGATAATTTGATAATGTAGCTAACTATCTGCATTGTGGTTTTGGAGGTTATTCCAAGTAACACTGTGTCTCTGTATGCATATGCTTAAGTGTGTAAGTGTGTGTGTGTATTTTGGTGTGCATTCTGGCAGGATTAGATTACAGGGTATGTATCGACCTCCAACTGTAATAAGAGTCAATGCTAAATTGGTTTGAGCTAGCATAACAACCAGTCAATACCTACCACTGTGTTTTGCAACAGGTGTCTCTCACTCTAGTTGAGTAATGAACATTCCCACTCCAAATTGGATGTTTGTCCAGGTCTCCAGGATTTGAATATATGCCCTGAAAAACAACCACGTTGGGCCAGAGAGGAGGTAGGGATAGTGTGGAAAATGCAGTGTTATGTTCAATACCTGTGCTTGCTGTTCAATGTTTGTTTTATACTTTTCCTGAAATGTAACCCTTAGCTTGCGAGTCAATGTCTAAGCTTTACCTGTAAAAATTGTACATTTGCAATTCAGGCATAGAAGTTTGGAAGTTAATCCCTAAACGTACCTACTGCTTTTTCACTTCACCTACAAATGTTTGTGGCCCCCTGGTCAGACATGGAAAACTGAAGCGAGATGGGGAGACCTTGTTGCACAAGCAGAAGAGATGAGATGGTCCTATGAGACTTTAATAGAAAAAGACTTCTGCTGTCACGTAGCGTGCTGGTGATAGAACGCCCCACACAGTGGTTTGACAGTGTGATATTGGTTTGGCCTGAGCCTGATGAATCTATCAGTCATATGAGTCGTTGAACATTGTCTGTGTCCCAAATGGCACCAGTTCCCCATGGGCCCGAGTCATTGGGAGTTGCACTATGTGGGGAGTAGGGAGTCATTTGGGAAGCAGACAAACTCTACACCCCTTTTCAGCAAATGCCTGTATTCTGAAATGCTGGTTTGAAAATAAGGTGCAAGCTAGAACCTAAAAATGTTCTTCAGCTGTCCCCGTAGGAGAACCCTTTAAAGAGCCCTTTGCGGTTCCAATTATAACCCTTTTTGGTTGTATATAGAACCCTTCCCACTAAGGATTCTAAGGAAACAAAAAGGGTTCTACCGGGAACCATAAAGGGTTCTCCTATGGGGACACCAGATGAACACTTTTAGAACCCTTTTGTCTTAGAGTGTTGTGATGGTTCTGTAGAGAGGAGACAAAGACAGAGAGACATCAGGAATAGAGAAGGGGGCCATTGTCCTGAAAAAGATTCATGGAAAATAAACAGACATCACAGGCAATCAGTCTCCGGTTCCATCCCGACAACCCACCTATTAGTTCAAATGATGTGCTGTTAATATGCTTTGATCTCTGCTACACTGCGGACTCTGAAAGTGAAGGAGTCTGTTCTGTTAGCTAGCTGTTTGACCTCGCTGAGATAGTGTTGGGTAACTTCGTGTTGTTTAGCTGTGTGGGAGGAGTCCAGGTGACGGGGGGGGCGGAGGCTCAGAGGACAACTGGAACCTCCCTGAAGGCAGGTGCTGACCCTCTCCAGACCACCAGCCTCCACAGTCACAAAACACACTCAAACATGTGCATACACACACACACACACACACACGCGTGCACCTGTGCCGAAACATATACACTCACAAACACTCAAGGCCACCGATCTCCTCAGGGTCAAGTTATTAATGCTTCTCCATCAGCTGGTTGTGTGTGTGTGTGTGTGTGTGTATGTGTGTGTGTGTGTGTGCGTGTGCGGAGTGTGTGTCAAAACAACTGCCCGGTAAGATCCAGTCCAACACACGTGCAGAGGAACACGTGTCCTGTGTTAAAAGTGGTGATGGGAATTTCTAATTACTTGCCGGTTATTTAAAGAGGCTATCGTTTGACATCATACAGACCCGCTGTGCCTGGTGGAAAACTGGTATGAGAGACAATGTGGAAGACAGACGGGTGTTATTTCCTCTTATTGGTAGAGGTCAAAGGGCAATGCGGAATGAACCCTGTTAAATCAGACTGGTGATAAACGTTATCACATTGAGGCTGGCTACTTCTCTGCATTATTAAACACTAGCTCTGAACTCTGTCTGCTTTTTTTAAACACACACACCTTTTTTTTACAGCAAGTGGCCTGCTCTCTATTCCATCAGAAGCACTGACGTTATATAAAAAGAACTATTTCCTCATGTACCAGACAGATCTAACAAAGGATAGCAACTACCATGCTAACAATAAACAATGAGGCCACACTGAATCAGACACTTTAGTCTGGAACGCATCCTGTTTACCAATTATCTGGGCCGCAAATAAAGTCATTTCCGGAGGTAGTGGGAGAGGCGTCACAATATTCAGGCAGATCTTGCCTGAAATTACAGCGGACATCTTTGTAGAAATCTCTAAGTAAACATCTTTCGACTAGACATCCAGGTAGACATCTTTAACTTTTCTACTTTTCTTCTTCTCATGTTGCACACTTGTCTTTTATGAAGCGCTTTAATAAAATGTCCCCTTGGCCAAACATCTTTTAAATGACCGTACCCAGCATCTAGTTGTTTTGTACTTTATTAGTATACTGATAGTGATACTTCAAAATGGACACTCTGCTTTCAGTCGCTCTAAAGGTTTATTTTACGGTAGATTAAGTTGACTGCTAGATGTACCTGGATGAATGATTTTTATAATTTGGATTCACATTTGTTTAGCTAACAGGCACCACAGAGTGCAGAAACCGACAGGAGAATTCACAGTTTTACCTTGTCTACCTGCACAGTTAAAAGGTGCATTTCATGAAGATATTTGAGAGCTTGTTTCTGCGGTCTGGCGTTTTGTTTTGTTTGAGATTAGGAGATGTCAAATTCAGGCTGAAGGGCTTCAGTGCAGCACACAATTTAGTTTGAGTTTTAAACTTCTGTTGACATGCTAGAATGGGTACAAAAAATTAATTCCGATCTCCAAATCAATGTGTTTTTCACTCCTGCGGACTGACTTCAATTCCCCCCCATCAATACCGTACCAGCAGGCTAAAATGCCTTAGTGAGGTTACTACTGTAGGTGTTGTACAAAGATTGTTTACAATATACACTATATATATATGGTAAGCATATACACAGTATCTCACAAATGTGAGTACACCCCTCACATTTTTGCAAATATTTGATTATATCTTTTCATGTGACAACACCTGTTGTCAACAAGTGTACTCACTTTTGTTGCCAGCGGTTTGGACATTAATGGCTGTGTGTTGAGTTATTTTGGGGGGACAGCAAATTTACACTGTTATACAAGCTGTACACTCACTACTTTACATTGTAGCAAAGTGTCATTTCTTCAGTGTTGTCACTTGAAAAGGTATAAACAAATATTTACAAAAATGTGAGGGGTGTACTCACTTTTGTGAGATAATGTACATATATATATACACACACACACACACACACACACACACACACACACACACATCCTGATTTCCTCCCTCGCTCCCTCTCTTCCTCTCCACCCACTGATCAGTAATGTATGCCCAGATATACAACATTGACTTTCAAATAACAGCAGCGCCTGCAGCCAGGCTTTGAGGTTGATTTGATCCGTGTTTCAGATGCTGAGCGATAAGACCGGCCCATTCTCACTGATCAAACGCCAGCGTTGCTTCAATCAAACACAGACTCTAATTGTCACCGTGGCTACAGTGCTGCTACAGTGGCGATCTCATCTCCCCTGTCAGTCCTCCTCCTCTTCATGCCCCACAACCCCAAACAGCCTCCAGATCACCTCCACCTGGAGGGACTGCCGTCTTGCAGAATACAATGATCCAGAACATTAGTTAACAGGGGTCTCACGCATTCACGCTCTGTCTCTTTCTTTGTCTGTTTGTCTCTGGTAATGTCCGTCTGTCTCTGTTCTGTCTCACATTGTCATTCTCAATCTTTTAATGCCCATCTTTTTAGTTTTCTCTCTTCCTGTCCTTCTATCTCTTTCTCAACCCTCCCCGCCTGTGTTCAGTCATTGTGGTGTGTTCGGGCTAAGGCCCGTTTGACACACTGGATTTATTCAGTTTCACCCTCCAGACAAGCTGATTGAAGGAGCGAGGGACAGACAGATTGATGGCGAGATGACTGAATAGACGGAGAGGTGACTGAATAGACCTGAGGGGTATGAATGGAATTGTTATATAGTCATGTAGACTATATGACTACATAAGAGATCCCTCTATCTGTCCGATCGGGACAGCATGCACCCAAGAAATGTATACCAGGGGAATCCCAATGAATCTCTCTGTAATAACAGCATCCAAGATGTGGGTACATTTCTGTGTACACAGAGATTTGGGTGGTGGTTCTTTGCTGTGACCCTCATTAATCGACAAACTACTTTATAGCAGCTTTTCTGGCCATAAGCAGCGCTATGCGATAGTTGACAACCTGCTATATATTTTTCACCATCCCACACAAACACACCCTCTCCAGTGATGAGCATTAGACAGCTGTAAGGGAAGGGGCAGCTTTACTCTCGGTACTTCCTGGGTTGGAGTGTGGCCCGGCTGAGTTCTTCAGGGCCTGTATCTCAATCAGGTGGCCAGAACCACTCGGCCTGTCCACAGAGCAGGTTATAACCAAAACAAACGCAGGGCTTCGGTATATATTTCAAATTTCAATTAAGGCTGTTCAAATTAATGTCGGCAAAGAGCTGGCTGGGCAGAAATGTGCTAAAATACGATTCCCTTGAGGACTGTTGCTGACAGATGTGTATTAGGGCTCTAGATCCGCACTCAATGTGTTTTCCCTCTGGGCCCTGGTCAAAACTAGTGTACTACATACAGAACAGGGTACTATTTTGGAAGCGTGCTCAGATGCTCCCTTTTCCGTCAGACTTACAGCATCGGCAGCTGTTTACTTAATGCTCGCGCGTGTGTCCCAAATGCCCCTTACAGGCCCATAGGGCTCTGGTTGAACAGTAGAGGGCTAGGTAGGGGATAGGGTGCCATTGGAGACGTGCGACTGTCGGATGTCTACTTGATGCTCGTCTCTCTCACATGAGTGAGCGGAGTGTGTGTCTCCTCAGATGGCTGTGTCTATTCTGCGGGAACGCGTCAGCTTCGAATCAGAGGAGATTAGTCTGGATGCCCATCAGTGAGTTTATGAAATATTCTGTCTGTGTTGTCGGCATTGCAGGGATACAACGTCTTTCATCTGCTAACGGGGGGAACCAATCTGATCCAGTAACTTTAAGGGATAGATTATTATGTTGACATTTCGCCAGTCACTGGACCAGAGGGGCAATTTCTCATCTCATTTGACCGGGGAAAGTAAGTCTTGCTTTTACTATGGTTGTTCCGGTCGAAGATGTACTGTAACACATTGTAGTCAATTGGCCATGTTGCCCTAATCTTCAGTGCTTGTTTCCTCTTGATACTGGCAGCCCTTCCTCTGGTCCAAACCCGTCCTCTCTCCAGTGCCTTGCGGAGCGGCCGCGTCTACAGTTTAAACTCTGTCACAGCCTTGCTTTTTCTGTCCACCAGGTTACCAGTGGGCCTTTGCACAATACTAGTACTGTGACTCTCCAAAGTCAAGGAACAGATGAGACGAGTCAAACCACCTGCTATGTGAGGCAGAGAGGGTTCTCCCTCTGTTTGTCCTCTATGTGCAGTGAGCAGCAGGGAAGGAGAGGTACAGTACAGGCAGACTGTCAAAGATCTGCCCATAAACAGTCATTCAGAGGTTGAGGCAGCGAGAGCAGAGACATGCTGGGGCCAACGCTACAGGACTACAGAGCCTCAATGGCCCCACTGAATGACAGAGAGCAAGAGCAAGATAGAGAGAGCAGAGAGAAAGAGAGACAGAGAGTCCATAGAGAGAAGTAGTTATCTTTTTTGTATATATGTATGTGCATTTATATTTGTATACCTTCTTTTTTTTTACTTGCTTTGGCAATGAAAAACAAAAATGTTTCCCATGCCAATGAAAATATTGTAATTGAAATTAAATTAAAATAGAATTGAGAGCAGGGAGAGAGAGAGAGCGAGAGAGAGAGAGAACCTGAGATGGAGATCTGCTGATGTCTGTTAAAAGGTAGATGGACGTGGTGGGGGTGGGTGGGTCACATCTACTGCAACAGGAAAGATCTGTGTAATGTGGTCAGAATGTACAGGTTGTAATTGGCCTGTTATTTAGTGTAATGTAATGCCAAAAATGCTGACTGTTCAGAATTAATGTGCTGCACGGTATATCAATGATTTGTTTACGAGACAGTACGCTTGATTGTGGAGTTTATAGACAAAGCGTTTCTGATCGGTGAAAGATGAATAAACGTAATTAAAAACAGCAGCTAGGTCCCAACGCTCACCCTGTACAACTTAATTAATGAGACAACATCTCGCTACCTTTCAATAACAAAATGTTTGTGCGTGCGTGTGTGAATGTATTTTTGTGTGTGTGTCTACAAAGATATTAAAACCTGCCAGTTTGGTTCCCAGGAGGAAATAGGCTTTTTTCCAACTTAGGGGTTAAGCTTAATGATAGGCACTGGGGGTTAGGTTTTGGGTTATTTATTTGGCTTAGATTAAGTTTAGTCATAAATATTAGGTTATTGAGGTTAGGTTAGGATTAAGGTTGGGGCTAAGGTTAGTATTAGGGGATAGGAAAAATTGGGAATCTGTTTCTTGGTCCCACAAGAATATATCTTTTGTTTTTTCAAACTGAGACCTAGATCTCTTTTGCAATGGAGCCCTGTATTTCAGAAACAATAACAACATATCTAAAATTCAGTCATACTGTCATTTATCAGACTTCTGGGTACTAAGGCTTCTAGCTCAAGGTCAGTTTGCAAGATATTCCATGACTGGGGTCCATTGTAGTTAATGTAAACCAGTGGTATCTCAAGGACCACTTTTACTAATCCTAACCCTAACCCCTAGCCTTAACCCCATAACCTCAACCTAATCCCAACTTTAACCTCGATAATCTGACATTTATACTTAAGGTAAACCTACCCCTAATGCTTACCCCTAAACCTAAATGATAATGCCTAATCCTAATGCCAATCCTACCCCCAAATGAAACACTTAAGCCAAGAAAATCACAGTTTAGGGACATTTTGTGTCCCCATAATAAAGCTAGGTTAGAAAAATACACACACACACACACACACACACACACACAAGCCTTACCTTCGTTGGCTGACACTTTCAAACCATAGCTACTGCAGTGCTTTTGACGGGATATTGCAAATCTCACACACTCGCACTCTTGACATGTTACCGCTCTGCAAAAGCCCTCACACACTCCGGCTGAGATGTTTGAGTGGCAGCAAGGCAGGAAACAGTCCACCTCTCCGCCGGTGCTCCAAATGACTCTTCACAAAGTGCACTACGTCACGCCCACAGGGCCCGGTTAAAAGCAGTGCACTATGTCAGAGAACAGGTGTCATTTTGGACGCGCCTCCCTAGGTCTCCCGCCATGCATTAAGCACAGCAGCTTCTGTTAAAGCACTCTGCAGGGTTCTGTCCTCCTTCGCATGATCATTTACAGCCCTGCTGGCACACGGGGAGTTCTGCTTTGGATAACTTCGTCTTGGAAACATGGCCTCTTTAAACCGCTCTGTGATGATGTGCGGGGGTTCACTTGTATTAGAAGTTCTCCGGTTGATGTTGTCCTCGTATCATAGGTGCGTCAAAGTCTGAAAGTGTGTGCGTTCACCAGTGGCTCTTTCAGGCGTTTTGTGCTTTCATTGGGAAGGGACAGAAGGTTCTGAGGAAGGAGATGTAGGTTGGATTCAAACCCATTCTGCCAGACTGTAAGACAACGCTAGGTCACGCTAGGAGGAATGTCCCGTTTAACCCTGTAGTCACTGATGTGTCTGCTAGCGTTCCTTATTCACAGACAGGGCTGTCTAAGTCCCTCAGTAGTCCCTCAGTAGTGCTCATGGCCGCAAGCTGTTCCTGTGACCTTCCTTCAGACTGTGAAAGCGTCCGGATGGGTTGTATTGTCATTATAATGGGATGATGACATGACCACGGGTCCTAAATGTCAACCTTTTCCCTAAGGGCCCTGGTTTAAGAGGACTGCAATGTAGAGGGAGTAGGGGACCGTTTGGCGTGCGTCTTAAGTAGTGTTTTTACTTGAAAGTAAAGGCCTTGCCTGACACAAATTGATGACCCACGAGCAATATAAATATCCTTCTCACAATTACAGCAGTCTAATATGAATGTCTGGGTTGCACTGCAATTCCACTAAGGCTTTTTCAGCAGAAATGTTAAAAAATTTCAATTAGATAAATGGATGAATCAGATGGAAACAGTGATGGATCTGGAAAAAGGCTTTTCATTTATCAGGGTCACTGTTTGTTTCATTAGACTCCAATCCTCTTTTCATTCTCTATTTCAATCTCTTTCTCTTTTGCACTCTCCCTCTCTTTTTCTCTCTGCTTATCCCTTTAATCTATGTGTCCAACATAAGGCCTGTGGGCTAGATCCGGCCTGTGACAAATTTGTATCCAGCCCACTCAAAGGTTTGGGTTGTCAATTCATTTTGACCTGCTGCCTCCCACAACACACTGTGCTACCAGACCCAGCTAAACAGTAACACTGTGCTACCAGTCTCTGCTAAACATTGGAACTGCGCTACCAGACCCAGCTAAACAGTAGCACTGTGCTACCAGTCTCTGCTAAACATTGGAACTGCGCTACCAGACCCAGCTTAACAGTAGCACTGTGCTACCAGTCTCTGCTAAACATTGGAACTGCGCTACCAGACCCAGTTAAACAGTAGCACTGTGCTACCAGTCTCTGCTAAACATTGGAACTGCGCTACCAGACCCAGTTAAACAGTAGCACTGTGCTACCAGTCTCTGCTAAACATTGGAACTGTGCTACCAGACCCAGCTAAACAGTAGCACTGTGCTACCAGTCTCTGCTAAACATTGGAACTGCGCTACCAGACCCAGCTAAACAGTAGCACTGCACTACCAGTCTCTGCTAAACATTGGAACTGTGCCACGAGACCCAGCTAAACAGTAGCACTGTGCTACCAGTCTCTGCCAAACATTGGAACTGTGCCCTTTAGCCACGGTGGCCTACCGTGCCAGTGAATCCAACGACTTCTCTCCCTCTTTATCATGGACACCTGTTTTTGTTCATTATTGCCCGCACCTGTTTCCCTTGTCCAGCTTCCCTAATCTTCCTTGTCGGTTTTTGTGTTTTGGTTTCCACCTTATAAAATGCTCTGTTCTGTTTTCTTTCCTGTCTGTTTTTTAGTTTGATTATGTCTTTTTATTAGATGTCCTCCATTCTCCCAGCTCATGTGTCCTGCCGGCATGCTTCAGCGTTACAGGCACCTTGTTACCAGACCCAGATTAACTGTAGCACATGTACTGCAGTATGAGTTAAAATACAACACTCTTCCGTTTCAGAAACTCTCTCTTCTGTGTTTCATCACTTTCTTGTTCAATAATGCATGATATGCATGAAAATACAGAAAATAAAACTTAAGAATGACAGGCTGATACACTCATGAGTCTATTCAACGTGCATTGCACTGCATGTGTCCAACTTGTAGTAACTCAAAAAGTATTCGGACAGTGACATGTTTTGGAGATTTGAAAATATACATTATGGGGTAAACTGCATACAGGCATCTTAAATTTGAGGGCACTGTAAATGTGAGGCATGTTAATGTCAAGAAATTGACCAAAGACTTTCAAAACTTTAGGGTGGCCAAAATCAACTGTTTCATACATTAAGAAGAAAAAAGAAAGTACTGATAAGCTCATTCATGGCAAACGACATGATTGATCAAGGAAGACCTCTACAGAATATGACCATAATGAAGAAAAAAAGAAAAACTGTACTTGGGGACAAAAGTACTGCAGTTGTGGACAAACTACAGCGGCTTGGCTGCAAGGTGCTGAAACACTAGTTAGCCTGTCAGGTCCTGACTATAGGGAGGCGTCTAGCCATCTCTGTGCTGATCTGGGGGTGATAGTCAGGGTCTGACAGATGAGATGCCTCTAGGCATCTCCACACTTTGGTTTTTGGTTGTCCCCAATTAGAGGCAGCCTCCCTAATCAGGGATCTTATTTAGACACAGTGATGGACAAAGTAGTTTGGATCATTGTTTATGCTACTTGCATTCAGTCCTCTGTTTACCACTCCTTTTTGTTGTTTTGCTGATTGTAAAGTACAGAATAAAAGGAATGATTTCATACTGCACCTCTGCTCCTGTGTCCTGGGACCTACTCAACTGTGATATAGCCTGAAAAACAACATGCCCTGAATGTACCTAAAAAGCCTGCAGAGTTATGAATAAAAGAGGCATTTTTTTCAAATCAAAAGAGACAAAGATGAACCAAAGTGATGGCAAGAGGAAAGTGTGGAGGATCAAATAGAACTGACACACCACCTCATTGGGAAATGGTGAAAGTATTGTTGAGTTTTGGGATATGGGATGTGAATGGCTACCACTTGTCTTTGCTGATGTACAGAAATGTTACCTGCTCAGATTGAACCAAATGCCACTAAATACATTGGTCATCTGATGTGAATTCAACTGAGGATGCTTTTCATAAGACTGAAAGCAGAAAGAACCAGAACAGGCAGGATCTGAAGATGGCTGCTGTACTGGCCTGGCAGAAAATAAGCAGGAAAAAAATTACACCAGGATTTGGTGTATTTCCATGTGTCGCAGACTTAAGGCAATTAATGCATGCAGAGAATATTTGACCAAGGGCTAAAAATGACTATAGTCTCAACCTCAATAGGCGGACTGTGGACTAAAGCATGCTGGACTTTCTCTGTTATTCTATTAACAATCTAGTCAGGCCCTCGTAACCATCCGGAGATTGTCATAAACAAAGGATGGACAAACAGAATGACAATAAAAAAGAGAGGAAACATTCCAGACACATCTGCAAAGCATTAAAGTAAATAACTGAATGTCAAACAGTCTCTCATACTTTCCCTCTTCTAGCTCTCCTTTGCTCTCTCTCCTCTCTCATTTCTTTTCTCTCTAGCTCTTCCCTCTCTCTTTTTTTCCATTTGTCTCATTCTCTGTCCTTCTCTCTCTCACTCCTCTCTCTCTTTCTCCATCTGCATTTATTACACACTTTCTGAGGAATCCTGCCCTTTCCAGTGATGCTGGGAGTTGCGAGGGACCTCACAATGTATTATTGTCCCAATACTTATTAGAAGCTGAGGCGATATACATCGCTACACGCACGGCTCTCATAATTCTACTGTATATGTATTGCGATGGAATTCTGCGATTTCATTGTGATTTGCCGTGGCTCACCCATACGCTGCTCGCCATAAGTCTGACACAGGGCGGACAGTGAGCTGTGACAAGGAGCTGGAAATACAACAGAAAACAATATGCCCCCTATTAAAAAAGAGAGATGGAGACCATGGCACGAAGAGGTGCAGCCAATCACATTGTGCCATTGTCAGAACATGAGATTTTTCTTCACATACAGTCATTAAATAGATCCAGGTAATCCAGGTCAACCTGCAGCACACGACAGCCTTTAGCCATGATATACTGGCCATATAGAACATCTCCAATCGCAGCTTTTGAACCCAGGAAGAGAAAACATTGCTAGAGAAATAAACATTGCAGGTAGTTCTTGGAACTAGTGCGTATTAAATCCTTTCAAGAGCCTCTCAGATGTATTCGCGTGTTGTTTTGACGGGTACATATCATGCATAATACATGGCAGGCAGGTCAAACGTGTAACCCAACATGATAAACCAGGCTGACACAACGTGTCCTGGCTCACGATAATTGTGAACTTCTGAGGCCTTCAGTCAGCTTTTTGGGACACGATTCCTATGACAGCAGTAGGCAGGCTGTAATTGAGTCTACATAGTCTCTGAGTCGTGGACGTTCAGCACACCTGGATAACAATGGCTCTGTGTCGCCGAGATGAGAGAGGGAGAGAGGTTTAGAGGGAAAGAGGCCATGAGCATTAGAAAGAGGAACAGCTTGAGACAGAGTGGTGTAACTGTTGTCGTCGGGTTTTCTTTCATCTGAATAGATGGGGAGGTATAGAGAAGGAGACAGAGGGAAAGAGAGCCTGCGTTGAAGGAGTGAAGAGGAAGAAAGAGAGATGATCCGGAGGTCCTCGTTAGTCAGATAACAAAGTGTTGACATCCAAGAGGGAGGGACATGAGAGATGTGTTTAATGCTAACATCAAACACAAACACACACACACAATGCACACATACACACACATACACACACACAAACACCACATCAAATGGAACCGCCATCTGTTCTCTTTGTGTTTTTCTCTGTTTGTGATTCAGTCCATAGCTTCCCATTACCACCTCGTCCAGGTATCCATCCACATCTCGACAACGCCCTTTCAAAAGGCCTGACCTGATGACGTTGAAATGGCTCTCTGGTGCACTGTTTTTTTTTTCAATATTTACCTGTCCGCACAACTCTAGCAGTGAATCCTAGACTGAAAGGAGAAATTTGGTTCTGCCCTTTGGAAATAGCAGAAACAACATATTTACAACTCTGGATAGCCTTAGAAGCTAACTAGATAACAACTAGCTAGCTTAGCAACTCTAGCCAACTACATTCACAAGGCTGGATACCCCAATACATGTGTATAGTGATGAAAACAGTGTTGATTAGTTGAGACATTTTATTGATAAAACAATAACCATCATAATGTTTTTAAAATGTCCATGGTTTCCTCTTTCAAGAAAACAAAACCTTATTCAAAGGGGTCACGCGTTTAATTCTACTACCCTTCGATCCCTCGATCACTTATTGCTTTCCAGATCACAGAGGAGAGGGAATGCAGCTGGGTGGATTCAGGATGAACTTTTTCCGAATGAGAAAAACATCATAGAATAGTTTACTTCCTGCTTTCACTTTCCCGCTTCCCATAGCGATTATACAACCATTGGCTTGAATGAGCAATCCGTTGAATGGATTTTCTGTTTGTAAATTGTGAAACGTAACATTGTCTTATTCATATGTTGATTTACGCTGCTACAACCTGCCAGTGTCAGACTTGGGATAGTTTGGGTATGTGCATACAGCGTCATTGTCGGCTTGCATTCGTCTGTCCTTTATTCTGGGAGAGATAAGGTGCTAACATTTAGACAAAGCTTAGCATCCCATTGATGTTGCTAGCTAATAAGCTAAAGGCATTGAAACACACACAGATGCTTATTGCAGAAGCCACTGCACGACCTTCACTAAGGTGAACACTGTTGTCGACAACAGGGGTTATGTTTCTTGGCGTTTATTTTCATTTTTTTATTTACCTTTATTTATACAGAACCCTGTGGAACTCATTCGTGGACTGCAACTGAAAAAGGTCAAAATGGCCACACCTCCTCATTTCCCATCTGCTCTAAAAACTTTGAACCCAGCGAGTGCAATGTCTGCATCATTTGTATTCTTACATAACCTAGTTTCAGATAAAATAAATAACCATAGATTAGATAAAATAAATAACCTTCAACAATATACTGCACATTGAAAGGGTAAAAATCCTTGTATGTGGATTGTCAACATATACAGGATTGCAAATGCAGTTTATATTTCTTAAGCTACATGTGTGACTGCATGGGGACGAGATTACTACTTACAGTATCTCGTTGCTTATGCAAGCATGTATTAATACGATTGTCAGATATAATACTACTGTTAGCATAGGTTGAGCTGCCAATTATTTGTACAAAATAAGGTTACATCATTTACCTAATCCCTCTACTCATTGAAGACGGAGATAGAACACTGGGACAGGAAGTTGAAGTCAGTGGTTACCTTGGTTGAGGTCAGTTTGGCACGTCACTTCCTTTTCTGAATAGAATATTATACTGAGAACAGAGAGGAAGAAATAGCCCACATTCAAATCTGTGAGATGACACGCACACTATACTTTCCTACCACGGGAACCAGAATGTCCTGTAGGGGTTTTCTCCATTGGAAGTTGATTTCCAAGTTGTTAGTGTTTGTGCGTGCGAGTTTGTGCGTGCGTGCGTGCGTGCGTGCGTGTGTGTGTATACTCTTTCTACCCCACCTTATTGATGGGTCACATCTGGAGTGAAGCTTTCATTTGACAGACAGTGTGTCCTTGCGGAGCACAGGTTGATGTTTAGTATGTGAGAAATGGCAATTTCTCACCAGTATTTTCCCCCTGACCTTGTGTAGGGTATACAGTGAGTCAGTTGGTTTGTGTGTGTGTTAGAGAGAGAGAGAAAGAGAGAGAGGGAGCAATGAGAGAGAGAGAGAAAGTTTGTGTGTGAGTGGTGTAGACTTATTCAGAAGAAAAAAAGGTAAAATCTACTTCACGATTTTATAGTGATTGCTGGTTCTCGGATTGATGGTGCAAGGACATATTTGTTTAGACTAGACGTCTTAGGCATTTCTACTAATATTATTTTTGATTTAATGTGATTTTCTATACAAGCCTAAAAAAGTGGAAACATTTCTTTCTTACAATCATAATTGAGATCCCCTTGAACTAAACATTAGCAAGCAACACTGAGTCTTATAAAAAAAACTCAGATAAAAAAATGTAAACAAGAAATGTTTAATTCATTTTAAAGCCCCGATGCTGTGTTTAAAAAACGTAACTTAGTCTTATAAATCTGTTGTTGTCTAATGACAATAACTTCAAAATATAGATTAATAATTTATTTTCCTGAGCTTTTTTTTGTGCCTTGAAATGCAAAGTCTGACCATTTGAAGATATTTACACAAACAGCCCTGATTAGCTGATAGGATCACCCAGCTAAACAGTGATTGGTCAATTAAAATCAGATCACATTCTGACGTCAACCTGAATAAATATCCTCATCTTTGAAAAACAATAAAATCTCATTTCAAACTGCACTGCTTATTTATATCTTTTTGACTTCCTTGGATATTGTCCTCAAGGTTTTCCCTAGTCAAAAGTATCGTTTTCATGCTTCCTTGTGACTCCTGAGCAGTCCTGGCTAGGAGTGTCTCACATTCAGATTGATGCTATATTGCAGCGCTGATAAGGAGTTATTGCTGTGACTTTCCTCATTATTCACGCCTCCCAATCGATTCCCCCAACGTCACATCCAAACGAGAGACTTGACTTTTACTCATAATTAAACCAATCTCAATGCAAATCAAAGGAATTCAGATTGCATAGTGTGTTATGAGTCCTTGAATGCATCCCAAATGACACCCTACCATACGAAGCAGTGCCCTACCTTTTGAACTGGGTCTTCATCCACTAGATAGGGACTAGGGTTTAGTTCGGGAGGCTGTTTTTCCACTTTCCCAGGAGGGAGAGAGAGTGTCATTATTGGCATTATCAACAGTGACATGGGCGTGATTGCACCTCACACAATACACACACACACACACACACACACACACACACACACACACACACAGGAACACACACAATACACACACACACACACACATACAAACAGGAACACACACATACAGGAATACACACACACACACCCACGCAATCCATTTCCACCCTCAAACAATCACAAACATTTCAAAGTGCTAACACGAAGGAACAGTCTGTCTTCTGCAAGACGGGAAACACTTGTGTCTTGTATTTTGTTGTCCTGGACAATCACTTGTTAACATTTCACAGTTTCACATTTCCTAACTCATTCAAAACGGCAGTGAAATATTTGCTATCAATGTCTTTAATCTATACAGGTGCTGGTCATAAAATTAGAATATCATCAAAAAGTTGATTTATTTCAGTAATTCCATTCAAAAAGTGAAACTTCGATATTATATTCATTCATTACATACAGACTGATATATTTCAAATGTTTATTTCATTTAATTGTGATTAAAACTGACAACTAATGGAAATCCCAAATTTAGTATCTCAGAAAATTAGAATATTACTTAAGACCAAGACAAAAAAAGGATTTTTAGAAATGTTGGCCAACCGAAAAGTATGAACATGAAAAGTATGAGCATGTACAGCACTCAATACTTGGTTGAGGCTCCTTTTGCCTGAATTACTGTAGCAATGCGGCGTGGCATGGAGTCGATCAGTCTGTGGCACTGCTCAGGTGTTATGAGAGCCCAGGTTGCTCTGATAGTGGCCTTCAGCTCTTCTGCATTGTTGGGTCTGGCGTATTGCATCTTCCTCTTCACAATACCCCATAGATTTTCTATAGGGTTAAGGTCAGGCGAGTTTGCTGGCCAATTAAGAACAGGGATA
>JACXGI010012429.1:6842-22891 GCA_016801175.1 Esox masquinongy | reverse complement strand
GGAATTTCAAGATGGCCGAATCATGCCTACTATGATAGAGAACCACCACTTTGATGTCGAGTAAGCTTTCAAATTTACCTATATCAGGTACTGCTCTCTGAAATTCAGTAGCTATCTTTACTCCTTCTATATCACTTATATTGGGATTCAATAAATGCGCAAGACAAAAGGCAAAACATAATTTGTTGTCCGCATTCTGAGGAATAATGAGATTCCTTTTTATTGTTAATTATTTCGGATTTCAAAAGAGTTTCAGCCTTCCTCCTAGGGCAGCCCGCACCCTGAGGAGTTCTCAATATTTGCACAATCAGTTCTAGGGTATTACTAGGGTATTATCGGGTAAGACTGATAAATTGGACTGTACAAGCCTTTCAATCATATCCAGAAATTGATTCAAGTTTGTATCACCATTCTCCATAATATAGGATACATTGTTTCGTATAGAATCACCCCTAATTTCTAATTGCAGTACATCTCTAGGCTCGGCGTAGGATGTAGCTCTTTCTAACAGTTCTGTTAAAGTAGTTAACACATTGACATAGAACGCTGAATAATCATACATTTCATTCATGTGAGCAAAATTAAAACGCTGTCGGATTTCAATGTTGCTGTATTTATTACGATAAACAATATTCACATTTCTATCAACACCTCTACCCTGTTGATTCGCACCTGAATGGGAGGCCTCTGGTTCTAAAGGAGTTGATGGTTCAGGATTTAACTCTGTAATTTGAACACTTGAATGAGAAGCCTGTGATTCTAAAGGAGTTGACGGTGTCATGTGAGAAGCTGGTTCAGGATTTAATTATTTTATTTGTCTAATCAGAGCATCATAGTCAGGGTTTATGTGTAATGCTTCTGGACTCGAAGCAGGTGGCTCTGGGATTAACTCATTCATTTGTTCAAACAGTGCTGAATAAACAATGTCTGATGGTTCTGTATCTAAATGTTGTGATGGTGTTATGTTAGAAGTAGGATTTATTGATCTAATTTGATTTATCAATGCCTTATAATCGGGTTTTGGATCTGGTGGTGGATCCATTTTTCAGATATTTGCCTATGAGCCTTGGAAGCTTGTTTTCCCAGAAAGCTTTATCTTGACACCGTTGACAGCTTAATAGATCGAGTAATAGTGTGTGTAACTGATCTTGCCTAGCTTTTACAAGCCTTGCAAGCTCTTTTCTGAAAAACAAATGTGGATCTGCTTCGTCTTCACTATTAGAACACCCAAACAATGATTCGCAAGGTGGGGTTATAGAAGCAACAACACGGTTACAACTGAACAACAACATCATTACTACTTGCGCTCGTCAAGCCGCCTTGTCTCAAGCCGCCTTGTCTCAAGCCGCCTTGTCTCAAGCCGCCTTGTCTCAAGCCGCCTTGTCTCAAGCCGTCGTGCTCTGGAGGATGCGGGGCAAGTTGATCAGCACTGCCATCTTGCGATCTTCGGAGCCTGATACATCTACGTCGTCTGAAAGGATTAAATAAACCTAATTAGAAAAATGTGTAATACGTTTTACAATATAACGTTTAAGATAATACTTACCATTTCTTACAGCTTGAGCGCTAGGTAGAAACCGATCCAGGGTTTGTTGTCGGCAATTTTGCAGAGAAACTGTTTTGCTGTTATTATTCTGTGCAGGGTTCAGGAGAACTTCGGGTACATCTCTGTACGCCTCGTCAGAATCTGTAATTACAATTTTTAAAAACGATAAATGAAGCGTACGTAAAATAATGATTTATTTTTTATAGAATTCTTACCGTAAGTAGCAACTTCTTGCAGATATCCTGGATCAGACCAAGAGCTTGGTGAATAACTTCGATGCACTTGTGCTGAAATCTGTATCTGATTATTTAATAACTTCGGAGAAGAAGGAATAGATTATTTAATAACTTCGGAGAAGGAAGAAGGAATAGGAGCCTAGAGTTCTTGTGAATTGTCATGAAAATTGGGATTTGTACAGAAGGGGAGTAGCTCGTCATTTCCATCTTCGCCATTAAATTGCTCTATACGCCTGGAAACAACTTTATGTGAGGGCAGGTTCCATGGTCTATACAACGATCTTGATTCCAGTGTCTGAGTGTCAGCTATAAAAACAACATTACAGTTTTAAAAACGATTAATTATATGAAATTAAAATCAATAAATTAATTAAATCTCACGTATAACATATCCTGATGGAGAGGAACTGCCTGGAGCTTCGACCTCTTCTTCAGGCCTTGATTCCGTTAGGTTGATGACTTCCGATAGAAACTGATCAAACGACATGTCGAAAATCCTGGGAGTTTAGAAACTTGTTTAAGGGGCTTTCATCATCATCTTAGTTAAATATAATGTTACATTAGCATCATATCTTACCTTTTAACGTGTTGAGAGAGCAAAATCCTCTTTGAATTGGTGAGAGTTTTTTCTTGAGAGACGTTTTCTTGAGTTCTTCAACGAATGACTGAACGGTAAAGAGAGAATAATGAAACTCTATAACTGGTTTTTTTTTGTTTTTTTGGGGTACTGGTTTACCAACCTATTTTATTGCTTTTTGACATTGGGTCATTAGGGTCAAGAGATGTCCGGTCAGTTTTGAGAGAGATGTCAAGCTTGGCACAGGTGTCAAGCTTTTCATTTTAAATATCCCAACGTTTTAAATTAACTAATCTGTTATTCAAATGGCCCCAGCGTTTTAAATTCTCTCTTTGCCTAAAAAAGTTGTGAATATTGTAAAGCATGAGAGAAATGTCGGTCCAGTCGTCCTCGAGGAAGCTAAATATCTCTATAAAATAATTCACTTCGTTTGCTACATCACCATAAACGAGACAGTCAACTATAACCGTGGCATTCGTAGTTTTGTAAACCGTACAACCATATATTTGAGATCCTAACTTTAGTATCCTGACTTTCAGATGCCACTCTTATAGCTCTCAACACTTTTCCTTTTACTTCAAACTCCATAGCAAAGTCTGGACCTCTACTGACTATGCTAAACAAATTTTTACACATATTATACCACTCGTATAAACCGATCAAGGGTTTAAATGCACCCTGTTCTAAAGTGCTACCGCCTTCAGAATCTGTATGTATGGGTTCTTTCTTAGTAGAATAGATCTGTAATAGTGAATTGATTGGATCGTAAATATATTTTAAGTTATTATCACTAGTTTTGATCTTGCACTCTAAATTCTCTGGTAGTCTATGAATGAGCCATTCAATGTCTGAATTTGTATACCCTGGTAATTTCGGGCAGAATGCATCGTTTGTTCAAGCTGACATATTTAGATGCGTTCAAATACAGAACCTCTTCCAAGTAACAAGTATTACTGATCAAAGAGGTTGTAACACTCCTCCGGGTAGGAGCTATATCCAGACCCATCCCTAAACAGCAGCTGTCATGGACACCATAGGAAGACAACGCCCCTTGGGATTTATTTATTTGCGATCTCAGGAACTTCCACTGATCACTACACATGACACAGGATACTCTCACACCCCCGTTGAGATTTATGTATTTGTGACATGCAATGTATGGACCCTCTGTTGAGGTTCACGCCACAGGTGTCGTTTGTATATTCAGCTCCCATGGCTAAAATGTACAACTTCACTTTAGAAGCTGGGTAATCAAACACAAAGCCGATCATTTTTCCATCCGCCATGACATGCTGATCCGTCAAATGCTTAAACAGAGGTATTTGAGTTCTATACACATTAAGAAAACACTTCTTTGGCGCATCGTATATTTCTGGAACGTATCTTTTTTTCCGTTCCTCCGTTCTGCGGCCTAATTTGTAAGTCTGGGTTGTCACGGGTGTATCACTAAGCACAGACGCCATCTTGAGTCTTATACAGAGTAAAAAACGATTTCAACTACAAACCATGAGAAGTCTAGCTCTTATTTATTGGTAACTCTCAGAGAATGAACTAAAGGTAATTGCTGCTCAACCCCCACCCTTGCATCTCAAGAAACCCTACACCCTCTCCTCCCAGAGAAGGAAGCCCCTGAAAAACAACTGTACAAATATTACCACCCCCAGACCGTTCATACAATCTTTTACTCATAACCCTTTTTGACCTACCCCTCTCATACCACAGAATCACCTGCTCTAACCCTCCCTCTCTAACCGGAAAAACACAACTGTTAACAACCCGGGCATAAATTAACAACCATTAAAACATATTTTTCATAATGCTTTTGACCTAACCCAGACCTGGGCAAGATAAGGCCCCGGATGCGGCCCGTTGAGTAATTCTATACGGCCCGCGATACATCCAAAACTTTTAAAATAATACAAAATAAAAAATACCTGACGAGGTCCACAGATTACGTTAGTTTATTTACTGCTGCATATTTATTTATTTTCAAATTAAAAGTCCCGTGGCACTCCCAGTGATAAGTACAGCAGTATCATACTGTCTGTTTAAAATACCTTTAAGTTGAAACAAGGTATTTGCGTTGCTATGATACGTAGGGACCAGCACCACAATCCACGCACGGAAGTTATCATTTGTACGTACTATATGCAATTGTTGACTAGCGATATCTGGAAATGAGCCTAAGAAAAGTTGATAACGAAAGCAGGAAATATTTATTTGTAGATGTCACAGTTAAAGCAACTTGCTTAATATGTTAAGCTAACGTCGCAGTTTTTAAAGAGTACAATTTGCAGAGGCACTTCCAGAGTGAGCATGTGGAGAAACACAAAAACTGTCACCCGATGCTAAAATTCAACAAGTCCAAGCGCAGATGCAGCCTCACTGATGAATATCTTGCAGCAGTACCGCACACTGCTTCAACAGAACCGAACACAGCTTCAACAGTACCGCACACTGCTTCAACAGTACCGCACACTGCTTCAACAGTACCGCACACTGCTTCAACAGAACCGCACACTGCTTCAACAGTACAGCACACTGCTTCAACAGAAATGACTCCTGACTTCACCTCACTTGTCAACGTCCATACGAGGCTCTCCTGTTCATATTGAGTGAGTAGCCCTAAAAGTTAATTTCTTGGGTCTGGGCTGCTGGAATAGCTGTCGTTAAAAGCACGTAGTACAAAAAATATACTGTATGAAGTTAGACGACGGCAATTATACCAACATTTGCTTTGAGTGAAACTCTTCAGAAGTGATTTCATAGACTTATGGCTGCCCTAATAACTATTATACCTATATAACTGTTATACACTATACCTTATGCAATAAACTTACTCTGGTGAGTTGAAAGTTAAGTTTTAAGGCAAATATGTGTTGCAACATTTCTGTTGAGTAATAACCCTAAAAGGGATTTTTTGGGCCTTTGCCTGCCATAATAACAGTTGTTAACAGAAAATAATAAAAAAAAACGTTGTTAAAGTAAATTAAGTTTGATTATGAAAACAGTGTTGCATGGAAAATAAATATGCATAAATATAATATGCAAGTTAACAGAGCTAGCTTTGATGTGTGTTTTTTAGGCATGTTGGTTAAAAAAGTAATCTGGCCCACGATGCACTCTGGCATTTTCAGTGTGGCCCCCCAGTGAAAATTATTGCCCACACCTGACCTAACCCCTCTCATCCCACAGAATCACCTGCTCTACCCCTCCCTCTCTAACCGGCCATGTACACACACCCCCCGGCAAAAACACAACTGTTAACAACCCGGACATGAATTAACAACCATTAAAACATCTTTTTCATAATACTTTTGACCTAACCCCTCTCATCCCACAGAATCACCTGCTCTACCCTCCCTCTCTAACCGGACATGTACCCCCCGGAAAAACAAATGCTACCATCCGGTCATAAATCAAAAAATCATTTTCATATTCTTACACATATGCAGCTGTCAAAAGGTCAAAGGTCAAAGCAATAAATCAATTCTGACAGTCCGCGAATCCTATCCTCTTCTCAGTAACATAACAGTCATTCTTCCAGAAGAAGATAGAGTTACTAATAGTGGAGGATTGCGACAACAATTCCCTTTGAAACTGGCTTGGGCTACAACTATACACAAGGTCCAAGGTTTGACTGTAGATAATGCTGTAGTCTCTCTAAAGAAAGTCTTCACAGCAGGACAAGCATATGTGGCACTGAGTCGTGTTCGAAGCCTGTCAGGCCTTATCATTAAAGATTTTAAGGAATCAGCTATATACTCAAATGCTAAAATAGAAGAAGCAATTAACAGCACGCCAACATTTATTACATCCGAACAAAAATTCTCTTCTACCTCTAAGTTAACCATTGCACTTCATAACACACAAAGTCTCAATGCCATTTCCTGGATCTACAAACAAATAGCAGTATCCTGAAAGCAGATGTTATATGTCTGACAGAAACCTGGTTAACAGTAAATGACCCTCACACTGTACACCATCGCAGATCAAACTGCCAGCATGCACCTCTCGCAATGGGGAAACCAAACCCTGAAGATAGGCAAGTGGAGTCACATCACCATTCACATCCTTTATTGAAGGCTCGCTCAATACAACCACCAACACAACAGTGACCCAACACGATCCAAAGGCAAAACACCTTCACCTCTCCCAGACATTGCCACTGAAATCAGCTGTGAGGTCATGGCAGCAAACATCGACATAAAGAACACCTGCATTAAACAACAACCGAATGTACAATCACAACAACCAAACCCAAACGCCAAAACTACAATCACAGAGAGTGAAGACTACCTGCCAGATGATGACTCCCTACAACTAATGCTGCCTGTTGACGATGGCTTACTACAAGACAATCAAGGTGTCTTGTAGTAAAGACAATACAAAACCAACAAACTTTACAAGACAAAGTTACTAACATATGACACAACTTAAATAACTGCCTTTGTATTACAATACATATTTTCATTTTCCTTTCAATTCTCATCTATTCTCATTTCGTAACCTGTTAATTTACAAAGACCTCATTAGTCACAACCAAATGGTACAATTAGGTTACTTACATGTCTTACCCTAGTGAGCATGAAATACCATGCCATTTCTGTCTGTTTTGTTACATACTATTGAAGATAATACATTTAATTTATCTCAAAGCAGAACTGTTGTGTCATTATTGCTGCCAGTGTCAGGGACATAACCTGTCTGATGTAGTGGAATGTAATGCTTTCTGTCGTCCCCAACAAATGCTGTAAAGCTGATTTATTCTTCTTTAATACACAATACTATTGAGACAACTCCCATTACTATTACTACTAAATACTGTGTTATGGTTAAATCTGGTGGCCAACAGACACCTTGAAACATCATCTAAAAGCATCATTGTGCTTGGTCCAAATTTAAACCAGTAACATTGAAAGTAACTACCTTCTAAATGTACCTAGCTAAATACAGTAACGCGTAGCAATAACAACAGAACATGTGCGGGGGCATGCTTTTGCACATTGATGCATCTCTTTCAAGGATAATGTTATAATAATTCCACAAATGTCTCTGCAACCACAGATGTTTGAACAAGATGATGCACCAATCTGACCGGAAGTTCAAATCTTGATTACCTTCCTGTCTCTGAGTAACTCATCTTGTCACCTGTATCTGACTTTGTTCGATAAACAAACTTTAGCAGACAAGTTGCAAATCATGAAATAACACATGTGAGACAGACCAGACATCACATAATGTAAGTTGATCAGTCTTTTTTCTTTACCGGAAGGCAAGTAAGGTAGGTAAAATGTTCTAATCTATAATCTGTCATTTGCAACATCAATAAAAACGAAATATCATGCAATTGAACACATTAGTGAGGTAGACGATAATTGGGAACAGGTTGTATTTTTTAACTACGTCTGGAATTTCAGAAACGGTAATTAATGACAAGCTAGTTAACATTTTACGTCGCTAATAATTAAGAAACATTGACAACTTGATAAAGTTATTATTTGGTATACAAGAAGGTATTTTTTGAAACTGCTGCTGACCAGAGGCCTTTTTTTGCTGGCCTACTATGTCAGAATCAGAAAATTATGATTTTTAAATTTTATATATATATTTTCATTAACGCTATATGTATTTTTACAAAGTTCGTTCCCATCAGTCTGCTGACGTAGTTTCATTGCTTTTCTCTCCCTCGGTTGTGCTGTTTCCATTGCAGCTCAGATAAATCAGAGCTTTTATCCAATCAGATTGTCCACATGTGCTCTCTTCGGGTCAAAATCTACCTTTGAGTGAATCCCATCTTCTGTTGAAGCGAATGTGGAGGATGTTGTTGATTGTCATATTCTTCAACCAATCAGATTTCGAGTTCGCCATAATTTGCCTATTCTTTGGCACGTAGCAGCCTTCTAGGTTGCCTACGTGCGCATGTTTCAGGTGGTGTGATCGGAGAGCCAGCTGAGATAAAACTAGTTAGGACGTAATGTGGGAACATCTAAGATTTATTTTAACTTTCTTTAGTGAGGTTTAGATTTTTAGATGTAGTGCTTTGTGTTAGATTTTTTGTTTAGATTTGTACTGAGCCCTGTTGTTTTTTAACTCACTATGGAGGAGAAGAAATTGATTTGTTGGCAGATTTACTGGCAAAGCCTTTTTCGAGAAAACATGGAAATTGTGAGGAACCAACCCCCCACCTTGCAACCCTGACCCAGTCAGGGAAAGGATTTGTGTGGCACTTTCAATCGATCAACTACGAAAAGTACACCTGGCTTACAGCGTCGAAGGAACATTGTTTTTGTGAGTACGTTCTTATTTCTTTGGTATTTGTAATGTCATTGATTTGGGCTTTGCGATATCTGTTTGTGTTGCTGCGTCCTGTCATATTGCATAATGGTACTGTGCATCTTTGATGGTTTCATTCGCCATGTATTTTTGTTTCTGTAATTACTAGTGTTGTAAGCCTCTTGTTATATCGCTTTATTCCACTGTCATTGTGAATATGGGATGGTTACGTCGAATGACAATAGCCTAATAGCCCATAGGATTAGGCAGCCATACATGCTAGAATTATTAGCTTTGCGTCCATCGTGCTGAAGTTACTTATCGTTATTGGTAAGTAGGATGAAGTGCCCCACTTTGGAAATCAAATGCCCGTCCAAAACGTTTGTTTTGGTTACTGACCTATATCTACTTGACAGGTAAGCAGGTTTGGTCTGTAACCAGCTAATAGTTCGTTTTAACCAGCAAGGTAGTAGATAAATGTAGCTGCCATGTATACAAGTTGTCCAGGGGCTAATGACTTTCAAGAGGGGAGGATTTCTTTGTCATTTAAATTACGCTATATGGGCTTAGAAATTACACTGACATGCGGATATAGGGGTGTACCAATTTCGATTCTAGTTAGAAAATGTTTAGGCTTGTTTTCGAACTGCGAAATTGAGGAGGAGTTTGCAAATTCTGTGATTAAGTAACCGCACGTCATTGATTGTGGCCAGCTGTTACCACCTCCACGATGTCCATGCAACTGTTCATGCACGGTTCATGTAAAGGTGTTGGCATTAAACGAATTGCACTCATTAAACCGTTAAACACAACTATACCGCTCTATACTTGCAGGCCTATTATTTATTTAACTTCGGTAGCAACAGTAAGACTCTACATTAGAGATTAATCAGCAACAAAAAGACTTCCGATTTTCATATGTTGCCTTCAAAATAAAGGTCTTTGGTGTTTCTATAATTCGTGTTGTGTAGGCTACATTTTCAAAGGAAAAACTATGGGGGAAATTATAAATGAAACAAAATTACAATTTCAATAATACTTTACATAGATTAAATAATAGTATAAGGTGGAGCACTGAGAAAAGGTTAGAGCTTATGTAAGCTAATGTAGAGAACATGATCTAATGTAAACAAATCCTATTTTGATGTTATTGTTATTAATTTGCTTGTGCTCATTTGCTTTGGAGGTTGATTGTGTAATACATCTAACCAGACTAGATGTGTTTACACTGCACCTTTGCCTAGGGCTAAGAGCATCCTAAGCCCTGGGCTAAGGGCCTTCTAAGCCCAGGGCTAAGCAAGTGTTCACACTTGCATATTTTGAAGTGGGAAAGCACCACCCTTAGCCTAGGGCTAGCTGGCCATGCTCTGGAGCAGGGTTAGCACTGACTTTTCAGGGCTAGCCCTAGAAAAACAGTGACAAAATAACCAGTGTGAAACGGGGTCAAGAACAAAACCATAGAACGTTTATTGTCCAATCACAAAACCTGCCCTTTCACTAAATTTACATACGCTTGTGACGCGCACCGTTACCAACAGCTCCGTCTGTTTTGGTCCTTTCACTCAGCAAAGTTTTGTTGTTTCATTATGCCTGCTAAATCTTAGCAAAGTAGTTATTGTAGCTTGCTTTGGATGTAAATCCAGCAAATAGGTCGAAAGAATTAAGGTTGACTAACGTTTTTCTCTTTCTTTGCGTAGTTTTGACAAAGTTGTTCAAGCAAATACCGACAGGGTGGGCATCTTGATCAGTCGATGTCATGAAGTCGTTAATTGAATCGTGGTAGCGTAACATTGATCATGTCAGTGATGTAGGCTACTGTAACATTATTTGCATGCCAGAAAGAACAAAACATTTGCAGCTTATCATAGAATGTAAAATGGTATTGTGTCGTATTTGTCCGTTAACCCAGGGCTTAGGAACACAAGTGTGAATCCTTAGCCTAGGGTTAAGCCTTAGCCCAGGGTTAACAAACTCTTGTGTGAACACAGGCTAAGCTAAGTCTTAGCCTGGGACAATGCCGTGTGTAAAGGCCTTATTTTCACCCCCCCCACTGTAATGTACAAGGGATACTTTTTGCGGAAAAACTCTTCAGTACCGCTGTGAATGTATTGTACAAATACTCAGAGTTTGTAAACTTAGGAATATAATGTGAAATCATGGGGCACTGTGCTACATCCAGCAAAACAATATATTGTTGTCCCTCTTTAACCCCCAATGCCACACACTATACTGTACATGGAATTCATATTGCCTCATTAGTTAGCAGCTAGTGGCTTTTTTTAGGATTAGTCTGGCTATTTACTCCATCTAAAATTATTCTGATGACATGAACATTATATCAGAAAGTTTAGCTATTAATAATTTGCATTTTAGATATGGTGTTATGAATTCCAGCTTCAGTAGCTAATTATTCCACTGTTTTCATTTGTACAATGACTTGCTACTATAGGCAAATATTTCGTGGAATGCAACGTTGTCATGATTATTTCATAAAAAAAAACTACCTAGTGGATTCAAAAAATATCTAACGTTAGCGATAAATGCTATCGACGTTAGCGATAAATGCTATCGACATTAGCTAGCTAGTAATGTGAGCTAAAGGAATTATATATAACTAACCTCAGTTTAATCTAACGTTAGTCCTTCAAAAATCATTCTGGTGACATGAACAATATAACATACGGTTTAGCTAATAATAACTTGACCATTTAGTTATGGTGTCTTGCTTTCAAGCCTTAGTAGCTAATCTATGCTCATGTAGCTAAGCTAATTCTCTGTTTTCGTTTGTACAATGACTTGCTAATATAAGCAAATGTTTAGTGGAATGCAACGTTGCCATGATTATTTCATCAAAAATAAATGCTAGAAGAGTCTCAGTCTAAACTAGCATTAGAACATCTTAAATCATTCTGGTAACATGAACATTATAACCAATGATTTAGCTATTAAAAATGTGCCTTTGGTAGAGAGGGTGTTATGTGTTTAAGCCTCAGTAGATAATCCATTCTCAGTAGTTTAGTAATTTCTCTGTTTTCATTGGTTTCTACAGCTCCACTTCTAACTGATGGCTAAACTTATTAATTGTACCTTTAAATTGTAGACATGGCAGTTACATTAAAATGAAATTTAAGTTGTAATTTAACAATTACACATGGGTACATAGGCCATATGCCCATGCCCTACCAAAGTCAACATATTTTTACAGTAAGAATAGGGAGAGCATTTTCCAAATAAATGAGAATCTGGAAAGGTATTGGTTTTATTGTTGCCACCTGTAATAGTCTTTTGATCATCAAAATTAAACAATTCTAAAATAAATAGTTTGCTCAATCATTGATGTTAATTACACATACTTAAGTAAACATACCTCTGAAAGTTATAATGATTATCTCTTCTGACCCCCATCATTATCATACAACAAGCAGAAGGTGAATTCATTAATATACTCTGCGCTGGGGAAGACTGATAAACATCCATTCAGTTATATTTACCATACAATTAAGCTACATTTATTACATTCTGAAAATTTCAAGCAACTACCTAGTTACATTGTTTGGTGCTTAAGGTGTTATACTGCTCTGATAGTGTCAGACATTTGAAGTATCCATATTTATCTGATGCAGAATATTGTATTTTAATACCATTTGAGGTAAATGTCCTGAAAACTATTGCAATGTAACATGCAAGTACATTCAGTTTGGCCAAACAGTGATGGCATAATAGCCATAACACAATATCTATTGTTCTTTGTCACTCAGTGAGATTACATTTGGTGCACATGATCAGGGTTGTGTCTTTACTTTGTGTGAATGATGTTTCAAGTTGGCCACATGGGGGCATTATGAGAAAGGAAAAAACACAGATGTCGTATTGCTTGCAACTATGGATATAAGTTGAAAAAAAATGTGCAATCTGGCTAGTTGTAGCTTCAATGCTGAAGCCCGCTCAATGCTGCTTGCAGCATATTAGGGTATCAGCAGTTCACTGGTGAAACCCTATTGTGTTTGTTCCGGTTCATTATTATTATTATATCATTATTATATCATTATTATTATGTCATTATTATTATTATACAAATTCCCGAGACATAAAATGGCTTAAAGATCCCCAAATTTTTATGTTAGTAAAGGGCCAAGGGCTGCAACTTCTGGTGTAGTGGCGTGCATATCGGTCTCATGGTGGCGCTGTCACAAGCCTCCAAAGTCGCACTTTTTGCAAGCTCACCACATCCACCCATTGTTACTTAGAGTCTTGGAAATTGGTACATAGGTGTAGCTCCTCATGATGAACATTTTTGCCATTTGGGACCCATGAAGTCCGCCATTATGGATTTTCCGCCATTTTGGATTTTTTTAAAACCACTTAAAAATTAACTCCTCTGCCACCAAATGTCCAATCTTCACTTACTGTGATATTTAGCATCTTGGGACCAAGGGCCTCAAAAATTATATCAGCCAGGCCAGTATGTCAAAAATCATGGATGCTATTGACCAATGAACATGTGATGGGGCGTGGTTTTGCACATATATAGACACAAGGATAATGGTATAATAATTCTACGGATATTGACAAGGACCATACAGAAAAAATGACTGCAAGGATTTTTTATCAACCGCTTTATGTTGCTGTCTGAATAAAAGACGGTGTCTGTCTGCTACACATGAGAAAAAAGTGCACAATAAGCTCCCTGGTAAGGTAAATTATCCACCCAGCTTTTGTATCACACCTCTAAATACAACACAAACAATACGGTTTGGAGACCAATCACGTGCTGAAATTAGTACAGAGTTAAAATTAAATTAGGAGCTCCAAGGAAATACTGAATGAGTATTTAACTATTTGCACCAAATCTAGAAATTTTTCAGAAGGCAATATCTGGGTAATCACATTTGGCAGAGTTGGTAGCTTTTTTAATTTCACATTAGCATAAAATTTAAATTATTTTATCCAAATAATGAATTGTCGGAGACCGGAGTAGAAGGCACATACATCGTGTAAGTGCGTATGATTGATATTGGCTGCTCGAATAGTTTAAATGTATGCAAGGAAAAAGCCTAAGGATTTACTATTAGGAACAAAAACACACTTAACAAACAATATCCTAACAACATTAGTTGGATGATTGACGTTCCCATGCAACAGATTATGCGCCCCACAATATATGTAAATACAGCTCTGGAAAAAATTAAGAGACCACTGCAACATTATCAGTTTCTCTGGTTTTACTATTCATAGGTATGTGTTTGAGTAAAATGAACAGTTTTGTTTTGTTCTATAAGCTACTGACAACATTACCCCCAAATTCCAAATAAAAATATTGTCATTCAGAGTATTTATTTGTAGAAAATAACAACTGGTCAAAATAACCAAAAAAAAAGTTTTGTTTTCAGACCTCAAATAATGCAAAGAAAACAAATTCATATTCATTTTTCAACAACAAAATACTAATGTTTTAACTTAGGAAGAGTTCAGATATCAATATTTGGTGGAATAACCCTGATTTTTAATCACAGCTTTCATGCGTCTTGTCATGCTCTCCACCAGTCTGTCACATTGCTGTTGGGTGACTTTATGCCACTCCTGGCACAAAAATTCAAGTAGCTCGGCTTTGTTTGATGGCTTGTGACCATCCATCTTCCTCTTGATCAAATCACACATTGATTGACCTGGCTGTGTGGCATGGAGCATTGTCCTGCTGGAAAAACCAATTCTCAGAGTTGGGGAACATTGTCAGAGCAGAAGGAAGCAGGTGTTCTTCCAAGATAACCTTGTACTTGGCTTGATTCATGCGTCCTTCACAAAGACAAATCTGCCCGATTCCAGCCTTGCTGAAGTATCCCCAGATCATCACCGATCCTCCACCAAATATCGCATTGGGTGCGAGACACTGTGGCTTGTAGGCCTCTCCAGGTCTCCGACTAACCATTAGATGACCAGATGTTGGGCAAACCTGAAAATTTGACTCGTCAAAGATGACCTTACTCCATTCCTCTACAGTCCAATCCTTATGGTCTTTTGCAAACTTCAGCCTGGCTCTTCTTTGCTTCTCATTGATGAAGGGCTTTTTTCTAGCTTTGCACCACTTCAGCCCTGCCCCTAGGAGCCTGTTTCGAACCGTCCTCACCGTGCACTTCACCCCAGCTGCTGTTTGCCATTCTTTTTGTAGGTCACTTGATGTCATCCTACGGTTCTTGAGTGACATTTGAATGAGTTGACAGTCATCTCGGTCAGTGGACAGTCGTTTTCGTCTTCTGCCAGTCTGTAGCTTTTGTCCCCAATGTCTATTGCTTGACCTTGTTCTTATGAACCGCCATCTTTGAAATTTTCAGGATGGAAGCAACCTGACGCTCACTGTATCCCTCTGCCAGTAAAGCCAGAATTGAACCATTCTTTTCCTCACTCAAATCTCTTCTGCCATGCTGAACAGTTATTTTTTTATTCAAATTACCTTTGAGGTACTACTTGCACTGTTTTTGCCATCCAGCTGGTCCTATTGCAAGAGGATAGTGATGACCACAGCAGTGGTTTTTATACTTTTCCTTGTTAAATGAGATTTGGTTCAGGTAATCACCTAATCAGTGCCTCATTAATTAAAATGTGTGCCTGTGTTGGAATTTAACAGACACTGGAATGGAATGGTTGCCATACATGTAGAGATGCTGATTTAAGAACAATTAGGAGTGGTCTCTTAATTTTTTCCAGAGCTGTATATAGCAAGGACATTAATTCCCAACCAAGGTCGCAACTTTTATGGTTATCACAAATAATGCATATATTAAATGTCTCCTGATATTTATTATAAAACTGTGTAGCGAAAACCTTGTACGATTGCTCAATGCAATTAATCCGTGGGCTGCGTCTCCTCGCCGTTTGCCTCCGCTCCAATTCAGAAATGTTCAGCACTGCAAGCCCCACCCCCCAAAGTTCCAGTACTTTGGGAAAGTACTACCCCCCGAGCAGGGACTATTTTGGGGACAAAATATAGTCCCCGGAACTTAATTTAGACCCTGATTCCTGCAGTGGAAATGCAGTTAGTTCCTCGAAAGGTTCCTAGTTCCTGGGTAAAGTTCCTGCGGTGGAAACACTGCTTGACGCTGGCTTATGTCAGCTAGCTGCTGTTGGTTTTCGTCTTGTCGACAGTTTTAAACTAGCAACACAATGTAAAGGACTGGATAGAAAAGACCATGTACCAAAACAATTTCAGCAAATTCTGTACTAGGTTATAATGTAAATCAATAGAGTTGGAAAAGAATGTCTGAAAAAAAATGTTCAGCCAGGACATTACAATCCAAACATTTATTCAATTAAAAAAACTGCATCTCTAAGAAAAAATGTGTACAGTCACACATGTTTCAACAGATTTTTGGCTAGGCTATTGTTTATAAAGTCAATCAATATATATATATATATATAT
>JACXGI010012428.1:0-22812 GCA_016801175.1 Esox masquinongy | reverse complement strand
GCTGCTTCAACTGCCCCTGTTGTCCCTCCTCCAGGCCCTGACGGTTTATTAGCCACACAGCCTCAACAGCGTCGATAGCTTCCTCCCTTCCCCTGTCAGACTGGCGGGTTGAAGAAGTCAAATTGTTTCCAGCCTCTGGGCTGTCTGTGATGGAAACGTTTTGGGGGGTGAAGGGCGTGGCTGCCGGAGATAGCTGATGTGATGGCACTATGACCAAGGGGGCAGCCGGGACCACCGGTGGAGTTTTGGAGGAAGACTGAGGGACGGCCCTGCCCCCTGCTGGCCCCCCTGGAGGCAACATCCCCACTGTGGGCCCCCCCAACAATCTCAGATTACCCGAAGCTAAGTCCAACTGAGCCCCACAGTTTTTTTTAAATCCTTATGTCATGCAATAAAATGCAAGTTATTTATTTAAAATCATACAATGTGATTTTCTGGATTTTTGTTTTAGATTCCGTCTCTCACAGTTGAAGTGTACCTATGATAAAAATTACAGACCTCTACATGCTTTGTAAGTAGGAAAACCTGCAAAATCAGCAGTATATCAAATACCTGTTCTCCCCACTGTATATATATACAGTGGGGAGAACACTGTATATATACAGTGTATATATACAGATAAAGATACCTTTATCTGGAGTAAAGGTATCTATAATAATGTCATATATATATATATATATCGAGAGTACAGGTATCTATAATAATGTCATATATATATCTAGAGTACAGGTATCTATAATAATGTCGCAGCATAGACATATGTAGAGTACATGTTCATTCCATACAAACATTTTTTCCCACACTCCACAATATAATTCGAAAAACATTCAATCTGAATGAGCTCTGTTCCAAAATTACTCACACATTTGGTTTTAAAAATATATACATTTATTTTGTATAAGTAGGTAAATATTTGACTGTACATTTGTCATTAAATCAATACAAAATATAAAAATATCAAACAAACTAAAAACAATATGAATTGGAACACTGTAGAAGAGCTTTTTTTTCACCCTGAAATGAGAATAAATTCAATGGATTGAAGCGGCCTACTTCCAACACAGTCTCACAATCTCCTTTAATTCAAATTTCTGTGTTTTTTCATGAATGACATCTGTCTTAAATGGTCTTCCATGGACAGGATTGATGTCAGAGCCTTAATGGGGATCGTATTCCTGGTAAAATGTTCATATATTAATTGAGTTCAAAATGATCTATATAGGTACAATGTCCAAACCACTGTATCCCAAGACCTGTCAAGACCTACTTGAGTATCTCTCTTGGGTTCAGGTCTTGT
The DNA here is from genome assembly GCA_016801175.1 of Esox masquinongy. Classification (NCBI taxonomy): domain Eukaryota; kingdom Metazoa; phylum Chordata; class Actinopteri; order Esociformes; family Esocidae; genus Esox; species Esox masquinongy. The sequence goes on along the minus strand of JACXGI010012428.1, from coordinate 21,515 downwards.
TGTGTTCAGGTGTTGTTTTGAGGCGTTCAGGGGGTATTTATGAAAAATGTTTAAATCATCAGGCTTAGTGAAGAGGAGATGGGTTGATGCGACAACAGGCACATGTGATATTTAAAAAGATCCTTATGACAAAGACAGAAAACATGATGGACATGATGGAGTTAAAATACAGAGCACAGTTTTGTGGTAGTTTGGAAATAGAAAGTATTGTTACCACCTACAAGATCATGTAGATTTGTATGAGGTACTTATATTTAGTTTTTATTTTCTGCCTGGATCATTTTACTTCCATTCAGTTACAACTACAACTAGAATGTACTGTCATGAAAATCTCTACATAAATTGAATAAAACACCATTCTTGTATGGGCTATGCAGTGGGCCTACTGTACCTCTGTAATTGTGTCTTACTGTAGGCCTCAACAACGTAGATTATAGGCCTGACAATTAATATAATTAGTGAGACAAAGTGCTCTATCATTTGAAAACATTATTATTAATAATCACCCATATGTGTGTAGGCCTATTTGATAATGAAATAATATCAATTCACTTAAGAATTTCGCCTGTCAGTAGTTTAGTGGTACTTAAATTATTACTGAGGAGAAATTTCAAAGTAAAACACAGATTTGGTATATTCAAAGAAAAACTGTGGTGGGTAACATTGGACATATATGGGTTGAGTAACAGTTTACAATGTGGTAATTTACCCGGAGTGACTAAGTTAATGGATCTATGTATGGACAAATGAATAAGTTGGCCTGATCTATGAGTGACTTTGTAGAAAAATGACAAATGTAAAAGAAAATATTCTTCCCAGTGATCTAAAGGGTTTATTTGTGGTCCAGTAATGTGTTCCCTTTGTAATTCACAGAGAACAATGCAGACTCCCATGTGAACTGGATGTTCTGTAAAGGGACAGACCCTGATGACAGAATAGAATCTGATTGGTGGATGAGCTGCACTAAAGAGACAACAGTGTTGTGTTCACTTCTTGTTCATTCTGGGTTTGTAAATTGTGCTGTAAATCCTGGATGGATCCACATCAGCTGTTTGCGTCATCGGTCTAAAGAAAGAGAATCCAAAATGAATAGGATCTCTATGTCCCAAATGTTACTATGTTCCCAACATTTGACCAGGGCCACAGTGTTGTTGTCAGAGGTAGAGTACTGAAGAGGGAAAAGACTACCATGTTGAAGACATGATGAACAGTTCCTGAATATATGATCACATCGGTCCTTCATTATGGAAGAGTGTTAATTCATATTAATAATATTTATGTCAATCAGGACATGTAATTATTGGGGGCATTAGGGGCCATCTGCTTTACTTATAAATGACTGATTGATGAGTGATTGATGACTGACTGATTATTGCCTTCAACAAAACACAGCATGAATATCCTTCAGCTGTTACATCTGTTCACTCTATATTGATGTAATGACAGAATATACTCACGGGTGGCATCAATGCGACAGTTTAATTTAACAGCGACATACTGGACTTCCTCTTCCTGTTTCTCGTGGGTGGAATATAGAGTTACTTCCTGTTTCCTGGAGGAAGAGTAGTGGACGCTGGCATAGTGAAGGTCATCCTGGTTGTCTGTGTCTGCTGTCTGTGCTGCAGTAGAGGTCATGACCCTGTCTACTGGACTGGAGTCTATCTGATTGGACGAGAGAAGAACATCAGGACATATTAGGAAACATTAATAAACCATTATATTAATCACATTATTCTTCTGAATCCAACAGACTCACCTGCCCATCATCTGTTTTGGGTGTCGTATAAGAGGCAGATTTACAGCCCTTCATCCTGTTTTGTTAATTAATTAATACTCCATTATTATTGAATTAATGTATCCCATTAATGAATCACAAATCAGATTGCTGAAGTGTAAAAAATAGAAATATGAATCCCCTCACCTGAACCAGATGAATCCAGAGAGACAGAGGATGAGAACCAGAACAACCACTGTGGTTCCTACAGATGCAGTCAGAACTGATGTCTGTTTTCCTAAAATACAATGTGGATGATATGAATACATGACACGTTGTAATAAACAATAAATTAATGAATATACAGTCGGTAGTACAGAATATGAAAGAACTACTTGGTAAGGGATTACATAGGACAACCCATACATGTAGAAACTAAAGTGTAATTAAACAAATTATAAAGATTAGATTATGTTGAAACATGTCATTTTGCCTTGAAGGATTGAAGATTTATGTTACCTGCAACAGTGATCCTCAGAGCTGAAGAGTTCATCGATCCTCTTCCATTCCTGACCTGACAGTAATATTCTCCACTGTACTCAGATCTGATATTGGTGATGGTGTAACTCTGTCCTGATGCTTTTGGTGAGGTTACAGTCTTCTTGTACCAGATGAAGGTGGGGTTGTCAGTCAGAGGACAGGATGTGATACAGGTCAGTGTTACATTCTGTCCCTCAGTCACTGTAGCAGGACTCATATTCACCTGTACATCTGAACACAGAATTAATTATTATCGACTGAATAACAGAAACCACCCAAATATAAATCATTAAGTCTACATACTTTGATCATGTGTTCAGTTTTACCTGTGAAAGTCAGAGTTGTTCCAGGGAGACTATGACCCCATTCAAAGTTGGATGTTTTAAAAGTGAAGCGATACTCCACTGAGTCCTCCTCTCTCAGATCTGTGAATCTTAGGGTGGAGGAACCACTGTACCTTCTACTCTGATGGTCAGGATACTCCACCCGACCTGCATACTTTGGATCGTTGGTTATGTCTTCAGGAGTCACCATATCACTTTTAAACCACATTGATGAGGTGACATAATTATGACCAACATAAGTACAGGATATGTCCACTGATGACCCCTTCAAGACACAGATTCTCCTCTTGGTGTAAGTCACTCTGCTGCAGAACTGACCCTGAACACCTGAAATATGATGACATAGTATTAGTTCTTTTTTTTTCAAATTACTGTAACAAAACAAGCACAGACAAATACATTTTTATGAACCAGGTGGAGAAATTTTTGAATGCTGATTGACTGAAAGCCATGGGACATGATAACAATAAGGCTTTTTGTTTGTTTGTTGTATGGCCAGTATACAAAAGATAAGAGCTGTTTTTATGAACGACACATTGCGGAGTTCCTGGACGTAGCGCTTAGCTGTGGTAAACTACCAATATACCACAATCCCCCATAATGCCTTATTGTATTCATAAACCAGGTACCAATACAGTTAGAAATGCAAATGTGATGAGATGTCATGCATGTGGGATACAGACTCAGGTGGTTTGAATTCTGATTGGCTGACAGCCTTGATATTTGAGACACGGATATGACATCATATCACTCCTTACTGCTCTAATTATATTGGTAACTGTTTTATAAAAGCAATAAGCTCTGGGTTTTGTGATATATTGCCAATATACCATGGTATAAGTGCTGCATTCAGGCACTCTGTGGTGTGTTGTGTGTAAGAACAGCTCGTAGCCAAGGTATATTGGACATACAACACAACCTCTTGTGACTTATTGCTCAGGTATTCCACAGCTATCAGCCAATCAGCATTCAAATCATTTGGTTAATTAGAGACCGCATACCATGATTACAACAAAATAATACCTTTTATTGTTCCAAGGTAATGACATTACAATACTGTTGTGTAGGTTATGTCTTTACAATAGATTTAAGGCACAATTTGGGTTTGTGATATATTGCAGATACATCAAGGCTGAGTGCTGTATCCAGGCATTCTTTGTTGCCTTGTGCATAAAAAAAGCCTTAATCCCCCTATGCCTTACTGCTCAATTGATATAATGTATTAAATCAACACTCACACACTGTAGGAGAGTGGAGATCCTCATGACCTTTAACAGAACAGGTGTAACTGTCTTCATGGTTACTGTAGACTGAGTCTTTGTACTGGGGGGAGGAGCTCTCATCTAGATGTTGTCCGTTCTTGTACCAGATGTAGGTGGGGTTACCAGTCAGAAGACAGGTGGTTCTACAGGTCAGGGTCTCCCAGTCTGACCACTCTGTAGGACTCACCTCCACCTGAAGACCTGAAATGATTAAATACATGAACCTCTGTGTTAATACCAGGTGGTGTTAAATATCAGGGTAGTTGTTGTATATCCACTAGTCTCCTCCACCTAAAACCACATCACTGGAAAAAATTCATTAATGACCTCCAAAAAATACAACAAGCAATTTTTAATTCAGGCATAAATACAAAGATAATTTTCCAGAACTAAATAGAAATTGAAATAGAATTGAACCAAGTTGTAACTTATCACCTCTAACAGAGAGAGTGACTCCAGGATTTCCAGTATACATCCCTCCAGGCTGATCGGTTATGAATCTGAACTTGTATTCAGTTGAGTCACTCTGTCTCAGGTCTGTGATTATCAGGGTGTGGTTATTTTTATCTTTACGGTACGTCACACGACCTCTGTAGTCTGGGTCATCACTCAGATTCACAGGATTCCCATCAGCATCTTTTCGAGAGAACCAGAAGGTTGATGTGACATTATGACAACTTGGATACTTGTAGGTGCAGCTCAGCTCCACTGTTGACCCCTTCAAGACACAGATACTCTGGGTGGAGTAGGTCACATCCCAGCCATCCTGACCCAGTACCACTGAAACACAGTCACACAACACAATGGAGTTAGAATGAAACCAAGTAAAAATAGCTATCAGCTTCCCTGGTTGGTCTACTGGAGTATTAGATGGAGCTTTCAATGGAATTCTGATAAATGTGGTTGAAACTAGAAGTCATTTTGAAAGTGCTATCCTATAGGTTGTTGACCGGGTGGGTGTTTTGAAAGTGCTATCCTATAGGTTGTTGAAGGGTTGGGTGTTTTGAAAGTGCTATCCTATAGGTTGTTGAAGGGGTGGGTGTTTTGAAAGTGTCATCCTATAGGTTGTTGAAGGGGTGGGTGTTTTGAAAGTGCTATCCTATAGGTTGTTGAAGGGGTGGGTGTTTTGAAAGTGCTATCCTATACTGTAGGTTGTTGACGGGGTGGGTGTTTTGAATGTAGTTTCCATGATATGATATGACAACATTGACAGTGATGTAGAGTTAATTGGTGAATGTCTTGCCCACTGGAGAACCACTCTGATATCCACTTTACATTTGGGATAAAAAATGAAACTGAGAAGGTGGACATTGCTTTTAGACACGTGACAGAATCTTAGACACGTGACATTGTTGTTCACTATATGGGATTGTGTGTGAAATGGTGTCAGATATTGTTAACCACCCTTGTGGGCTCTATTTGACAATACTTTTAAAAAACATTTTTAGGTCAATTTATGATTGACAATGAAAAATCAGTAAATGTCAATGTCAGTAAACTTACTGCTTATATGTAAATTCTGTCCATCTACAGACATTTATTTAGTTTCTTAGGACAGTCTTGAACTGGTCCCCTTCAGCTCCACAGACAGGTACATCACCTAATATCCCATTTGGGGGGGGGTAGTGGGCTTTGCCAAGGTGGTTCCGATGGATCAACAGATATTAAGTGTTTCTCAATTTTATAGCAAATAAACCACATAGTTATTTGATATCTCATATTATACATGGCGATGTGGTGTAAGCCTGCATGAAACACAGATCATATTTCAAGTGGATCTAAAAAATGTCTACAGAAGAAAAGAACGGTATAAGAAAGCAAAGAACAGCTTTTCCAGTTTAGCTGCAAGGTATTATGGGGTTTATGACTCATACTTAGTACATACTTAATACATGAGAGGAGTATATTGTTAATCACATATTTATGTAAACATTGTCTGATTTAATGCTTTATGGGTTGACCTTTGACCTTTCAGTGGTGTGACCATGGTCAAAGGGGTTATGGGCATTAATATTTTAACTACCATGTCAAGGGTTAAAATGGTTCATGTCCAGAGTTCACAGGTCTTTTAGGGAGCGGTGGGTTTTATGAGGTGGCCCTGTTTAGTTTAACTAATAAAAAATGTTTTATGTACATGTTTATTAGGTGACTGATGATTATTTACGTGTTTTCACATGGGAGGGGCTGGTCAAGGAGGGTCTGGGTTTCTCATGGACAGTCAAGGGGGGTCTGGGATCCTGATGGATGGGGAGGGGTGATGGGCAAGGAAGGGATCTGGGAGAGGGGGGAGGATGAGGAGTTTCATAAATAAGAGGCAGGTTTTCCTCTTTGCCCAAGCTGATATGAACTTTTGCTTTTTAATTCCTAGAAAGATCTTTGTTTCAAGTGACTGCCAAAGAACCATAATTGTTTTGGTATTGAGCGATATACCAGTGGTGTATCTGATATGTGAAACAGGCCATAGAATGGAAGATAGTAATGGTCCAGAAATATTTGATACACGCAAGAAGCGCTTCCAAGTGCCATCCTTTAAGCTGATGACAGAATGTAAGACCTGGGTTTAGTCTGTGGATATTACTAGAAATACACTTTTATTTATAGCACATCCTACATTTTGCTAATCAAAGCACATCCTACATTTTGCTATTCTTCGATAGTGTCTCCTTTTTCAAACATATTAAATAATTGATTTTGTTTATTGACTTAGCCTTCATGGTATGTTTGATTCAAGTATCTACCAAGCAAAAACGCAAAAGTTATGTATACCTTTCCAGATCAAATGGCATTTTAAATGTTTATACTTTTTCGAATATTTCAGCATTCAATATTAATAAAATTATCTAATACTGTGTTTTTTGACCCACCAGACACTAGTAAAAAAACACATCTCTTCTTTTAATCCCAAGGTATTATTGTACACAGTTTAGAATAATTGAAATCATTTATGTTCCCCAGTCTTTTTATTACAATTGTCTGTCTCTGTTGAACAGTTTTCACTACATCTCACCAGTAATCCTCCTTAATCAGTGAATCACCAGGATATGCTTTTACAAAGAAGAAACTGAATGTAGTCAGACGTCTGAATCTCTGGCCTGATTGCCGTGAGATTCATTATTTTGTGATGCTCTGTTGACCTGATAATTATTCAACCATAAGTTGTTATTGCAAATTACAAATAAACCCTTTGTTATTGGGGTGATATTTAGTGGGTCGCTACTCAACTAATAGGGGGTCACTAACCAACTAGCTGAAAATATTAATATTTCCACTGACATTTCGGAAAGGCTATTTAATGACACGCTAGTTAACATTTGTATGTCACTAATAATCACTAAATATTGACAACTTGATCAGATGATTACTCGGTACAAGAAGACATATTTCAAAACTGCTGTTGGCTATGTTGATAATAGGGGGTTGTACGCTATTTATCAGGGACAAGTAGATTGATTCAATATCATAATGACTCAATAATATCTATATATAATACAAAGAGGCCACAAGGAGTCGCTAGAGTACAACAAGACAGAAAGGTTTCGTGTTTTTTACGGGAGCAAAGAGCGTATTGTTTTTGACTAAGATAAAGAGAGGTGGATGGAAACTGCTGGAAGAGATCCTCCTGCAGCATAGAATCACTGATATAACAATTATATTATGAAACAGAACATACCTGTCAAACAACAGAGGATAACCACCAACACACTTCCTTTTGATTTCAAGGACATTGTTGTATATCCTTCCCTGTAACATAGACAATGTTAGAATCTAGCGGTTATGTATTGCTGTTATACACACTGAATGGCGTGTCTACCTACTGTATCAGAGAACACATCTCCACAAGAACCCCCAAATGGTCAATGCAAACTTTCCACATTCCTGAGGTTGGCGGAGTGTGAATGTAAACACTTGTTCTCATTATCTAGGCACATTTAACTTTCAATGAAACGTACAGCTCCGGACAAAAATTAAGAGACCACTGCACCTTTTTTTTATTGAGTGAGGAACAGAAGGGTTAAAATTAAGAGACCACTGCAAATTGAACGCTTCTGTTCTTCACTCAAAACTTTCCTTTTCAACTTTTTTGGAAAGTAAAGAAAAAGGTGCAACTCCCTCTATAACTGGTGATAAAATACACCTGATATATTGAAGTGTAAATTATAGATGGAGGACAGGACCACAGCAATGAAAACTAACCCGGCTGATATTGTATTGTAACACTAAGTATTTTGCTTGTTTTTAATGTGTGATGTGTTGCATGTCAGTTGGCATCTGTATTTCAATGCTGACATGCTGAATAATGTTAAAATAATTTGAAGGATACAGCAAAACCATCATCATCATTCCCATCATCATCTTCATCGTAAACAACAACAATCACTTACTTATCATATCTGATGTATTGTGAAGATGCTGACACATTCACAGCTATTAAGTTGTGGTTAAAGTAAGCTTCCATAAATGAATCTAACAAAAGGCCAAGTTTGTTGCCTAGCACCGGGACTGAACATGTGACTCTTGGGATTGGACCTCATACCCAATCAGAAGTCCTGGCTAGCTGTTAGCTTCTTACTGTGGCCCCTAATGGTTGGATTTAAAGACACATCTACTTCATGGGGTTCTGAACATTGGCCTTTGTGTAGCCTCTTAAACCAGGCCTAGCTTTTCGCTTGGCTTGTCACAAAAATGTAAAATAAAATTCCATTGAAGTCTGTGGTTGTACGTCACGTTTGTAGTGAATGATAACAGTCTTTGAGAAACAAACATAACATTTTCCTAGGTAAATCGTAGTTATCGCGGCCAGACTACACAGTTGTATTAGCTTTATTGACTCAATGTTATGAATAGAGCACAGTTTTTCCAAAACAGAATTGTTGCTTCTTTTCTGGTATGTTGCAACCTGGGTAGGAACTAAAAACATGAAGGAAATGTGTTCTATCCAGTTTGAAGAAACAATGAAACCACGCTAAGCCTGCCTTCAACAAGCCTGTGAGTGGAGGTTTTATGAAAACTAACATCCAATAGAAAGTTTCTAGACCTCCGAGGAGGCCAGATGAGATTGGAGGTGTGGCCTCGCGAGACTAGTCTTGGCATAACAACCAAAACAAAACTGATCATGAAACTAAAAGAAAAATATAACTTTAGCCTCAGTGGAAGAACTGTAGAATTAAATAACCAAAAAACAATAACAAATATATCATAGAGCGTACTTAAAGGGTGAAGTGAAACGGGAGGTCTTGTTCAAAGGTCAACTTACTGGAAAGTGACAGTATCTGTGGGTTCTGAATTTGTAGCAGATGTAGCAGATGCAGAACTTTGAATTACTTACAGAGTGAAGTGAAGTGGGAGGTCTTGTTCAATAATTCAACTTACTGCAATAAGTGGAAAGTGACGCTAACTGTGGGTTCTGCGGTTGAAACACTCTACAAGGAGTCAAGACACAAGTAGCAGATGCAGAACTGTCAGTTCCTTCCCCTTTATTATGTTAACATTCATGAAAAACAGACAAGCATTTTAAAAAAGGAAGGTTGCTATACTTCAAATGTAAATGTGCAACAGAACATCTAAATGCTTTTCTTTTTTGAGTGGCATAGAATTCCTAAATGTTCAAAAGTTGGAATACTTTTAATCTGTTTTATTACCAAATATATTTCCTAAAACTGTTTGGAATTTTTACAATGTCAGAAGGTTTTTCTTGCTCCATTAAGGGTTTTTCTGGATCAGGGCCTTAGATGGTGGGTGTGGTCAAGGGCGTGGCAGAGGGCGTGGCTAGGCAGCAATCGGCAACGTTGGTCCCTCATGTAGTCATTTTTGAGCCCCCTCCTCACCATTAATAGTATTTTAAAACAGTTTCTTGAAAATCTACAAATTCTTGAAAGTCATGTTTGTTATTTTAAAGCAAATTTCCAGAAATTCTAAAAAATGTCCCATGAAGGTTAAGCTAAAAGGTTAAGCTAAAAGAAGGGGTTAAGCTAAAAGAAGGGGTTAAATTGGTTACTTATAGGAAATCTAGTTATCCATGACTTGTATTGTAATGTGAATATATTGAATAAATAGCATAAAAAGACCCTGTCTATTAAAGGCTTCATAACAACCTACACTCATATTAATAATGATTCCTGCATATTCTAATGGCTCAGGATTTTATTCTTAAATACAAACCTCGCATACCACTCTGTTGGTTCAGTCGATCTCACTACTCTCTGGGTCACTCGGTCTTCAAACTCTTGTCCCTCTGTTGGTTCAGTCGGTCTCACTACTCTCTGGGTCACTCTGTCTCTCTGTTGGTTCAGTCAGTCTCACTACTCTCTGGGTCACTCTGTCTTCCAACTCCTGTCCCTTTGTTAGTTCAGTCAGTCTCACTACTCTCTGGGTCACTCTGTCTTCCAACTCCTGTCTCTCTGTTTGTTCAGTCAGACTCACTACTCTCTGGGTCACTTTGACTTCCAGCTCCTGCCTGCTGTCTTTCTGCCTGCTCCTCCCCCAACATCTCTACCCTAGAAATCAGTCACTGGATCACTACTTTACAATCCATTTTCCAAAACTAAAAACTTGAATTGTACAAAGTAGTTACAGGGGGTTATTGAGATTAATTAAGAGATTAATCCGGAGCTGTATGTAAAGTACTGGAACCTATAATAATGTCATAGATATATGTAGCGTACTGGTACCTTTAATAATGTCATAGATACATGTAGAGTACTGGAACCTATAATAATGTCATAGATATATGTAGACTACTGGTACCTATAATAATGTCATAGATACATGTAGAGTACTGGTACCTTTAATAATGTATAGATATATGTAGAGTACTGGTACCTATAACAATGTTATAGATACATGTAGAGTAGTGGTACCTATAATAATGTTATAGATACATGTAGAGTACCGGTACCTATAATAATATCATAGATATATATAGAGTACTGGTACCTATAATAATGTTATTAATACATGTAGAGTACTGGTACCTATAATAATGTTATAGATATATGTAGAGTACTGTTACCTATAATAATGTCAAAGATATACAGCTCCGGAAAAAATTAAGAGACCGCTGCACCTTTTTCTTTCCTTTCCAAAAAAGTCGAAAAGGAAGGTTTCAAGTGAGCAACAGAAGGGTTAAAATCAAGAGATCACTGCAAATTGAACGCTTCTATTCCTCACTCAAAAAAGGTGAAGTGGTCTCTTAATTTTTTCTGGAGCTGTATGTAGAGTAGAGGTACTTATTGTCATTTTATACCAAAGTCCACTCTATAATGTGATGGAGATTAAATCTGAAAATATTCATTCATATATTCGGTTTAAAAAAAAGATACAAATATTTTACCTTTGTCATTAAAACAATAAAAAAAATATAAAATCATCAAACAATAACATGCTTCATCAATTAAAACATTTTTATTAATTATCACCCATATGTGTGCAGGCCTATCTGATAATGAAATCACTCCAATTCACTTATGAATTTACCCTGTCCATTTTTTAGTGGTACTTAAATTATTACTGAGGAGGAATCTCAAAGTAAAACACAGAGTTGGTATATTCAAAGAAGAACCGCGGTGGGTGACATTGGACATATATGGGTTGAGTAAAAGTTTATAAAGTGGTCATTGAATAAGTTGGCCTGATCTATGACTGAAATAGTAAAACAATGACAACATAAAAAAATAAATTCTTCCCAGTGATCTAAAGGGTCTGTTTGTGATCCAATAAAGTGTTCCCCTTGTAATTCACAGAGAACAATGCAGACTCCCATGTGAACTGGATGTTCTGTAAAGGGACAGACCCTGGTGACAGAATAGAATCCGATTGGTGGATGAGCTGCACTTCACAGAACCCCTCAGGTCTTGTTGTGTTCACATCTTGTAGATTCTGGGTTTGTAAACTGAGCTGTACTTTCTAGAGGGATCCACTTCAGCTGTTTGTGTTATTGGTCTAAAGAGAGAGAATCCAAAATGAATTAGATCGCTGCATACCAAATGTTACCTTATTCCCTACATTTGACCAGGGTCTACAGTGTTTTTGTCAAAAGAAGTGTACAAAATAAAGAAAAGGCTACCATGTTGAACACAGACCGAGCAGTTCCTGAATACATCATCACATCGGTCCTTCATTATGGAAGCGTGTTAATTCATATTATTAAATGAATGTCAATCAGGACACGTCATCATTGAGGTTCACTATGAGTCATCTGCTTTGCATATTGATGACTGACTGATGACTGATTGATTATTATCTCCAAAAAAACAGGCTTGCCTTCAACAAAAAGCAGCATGAATATCCTTGATGCTGTCTGTTATATCTGTTGACTCTATATTGATGTAATGACAGAATATACTCACCGGGTGGCAGCACTGGGACAGTTGAATTTCACAGCGACATACTGGACTTCCTTTTCCTGTTTCTGGGGGGTGGAATATAGAGGTACTTCCTGTTCCTTTGAGGCAGAGTAGTGGACGCTGGCATAGTAAAGGTCATCCTGGTTGTCTGTTTCTGCTGTCTGTGCTGCAGTAGAGGTCATGACCATGTCTGATATGTTCTCATACACAGCACTGGAGTCTGTCTGATTGGACGAGAGAACAACATCAGGACATATTACTATATCACTAGGACATATTAGGAAACATTAATAAACCATTATATTAATCACATTATTCTTCTGAATCCAACAGACTCACCTGCCCATCATCTGTTTTGGGTGTCGTATAAGAGGCAGATTTACAGCCCTTCATCCTGTTTTGTTAATTAATTAAAACTCCATTATTATTGAATTAATGTATCCCATTAATGAATCACAAATCAGATTGCTGAAGTGTAAAAAATAGAAATATGAATCCCCTCACCTGAACCAGATGAATCCAGAGAGACAGAGGATGAGAACCAGAACAACCACTGTGATTCCTACAGATGCAGTCAGAACTGATGTCTGTTTTCCTAAAATACAATGTGGATGATATGAATACATGACATGTTGTAATAAACAATAAGTTAATGAATATACGGTCGGTAGTACAGAATATGAAAGAACTACTTGGTAAGGGATTACATAGGACAACCCATACATGTAAAAACTAAAGTTCAATTAAACAAAGTAAAAAGACTAGATTATGTTGAAACATGTAATCTTGTATCGAAACATTGAAGATTAAATGTTACCTGCAACAATGATCATCAGAGCTGAAGAGTTCATAGATCCTCTTCCATTCCTGACCTCACAATAATATCCTCCACTGTCCTCAGATCTGATGTTAGTGATGCTGTAACTCTGTCCTGATGCTTTTGGTGAGGTTACAGTCTTCTTGTACCAGATGTAGGTGGGGTTGTCAGTCAGAGGACAGGATGTGATACAGGTCAGTGTTGCTTTCTCTCCCTCAGTTACTGTAGCAGGACTCATGTTCACCTGTAGATCTGAATACAGAATTAATTATTATAGATGAAATAAAAAGAAACCACCCAAAAAGTATAAATCAGTGAGTATACAGTGCATACTCTGATCATGCGTTCAGTATTTCCTGTGACAGTCAGAGTTGTTCCAGGGAGACTATGACCGCATTCAAAGTTTTTGTGCGTTTTGAAAGTTAAGTGATACTGAAGGAACCGAAACATGTAAAAGTCCATTATGTGGTTACCAATTTAATAAGTCTTTTTTATTTAGTTTTGACATTTATACCTATGTACTTAATGTCTGTTCTAGTAGGCTATCATGGGAAGGTTGAAGGTTAACAGATGTTTCTGTAGGGGTCGAATGAAGGGACAAGAGGGTTTCTTTTAACTGCCCAGCTTACTGGCCATTTAGAGACCTTGTCTTATGAGAACCCCAGAAGACATCTGAATATGTCCCTAAGGGGTAAGGGGTCTATTCTACAGGAATTGTTCTGTTTTCCGTTAGCTCAGACAACCAACTACTTTAGGTGTAGGTTATAAACCAGAGTGCAATTTGGGAAAGGTCTTCTTGCATTTCTTGAACTCTGCATGCTTTTCTGCTCCTGTAAACACCTCAAATCTCCAGAGTACTTTAATCTGTGATATGTGTACTGTAATTGTACTACTCTCTTTGTACATTAAATTCATTTGTTACATTCAATCATTGACCTTTTGGAATGAATCACAAACGGGTCAAAACCCAGTTCCGAACAATACTCACATGATATTTTCTCAAGTAATTAATCTTGATACACAGTTGTATCAACCAAAGTAAGTTCAGTATTACCTGAGACAGTCAGATTTGTTCCAGGGAAACTGTGACCCCATTCAAAGTAGTCTGTTTTAAAAGTGAAGCGATACTCAGCTGAGTCCTCCTCTCTCAGATCTGTGATTGTCAGGGTGAAGGGGCCTCTGTATCTTCTACTCCCTTGGTCAGGATACTCCACCCGACCTGCATACCCTGGGTCTGTGGTTAGGTCCTCAGGGATCAACTTATCCCTCCACCTACCACTCTGTTTAGGACTAAACCACAGTGATGATGTGACAGGATGATAACCAACATAAGTACAGGATATGTCCACTGATGACCCCTTCAAGACACAGATTCTCCTCTTGGTGTAAGTCACTCTGTTGCAGTTCTGAACCCGAACACCTGAAACACAGTGACATAACAAATGGACATTGTCTTAGTAATTTCTATAAATGCTAATGTTATCAACATATATTATGAAACCAACACACAGAGTTTATAACGTTTTAACACAATGTATTTGTCTTAACCACACCTACGTCACCCCCACCTACACTATCAGTGTCTCCCTCCAGACCTTCTAAACCCGAGACGGTCGGAGTCTCCAGTCTACTTGGTCCACCAGGGTTCTCTGTAACACCCCTCTCAACCCTCCTCAACAGTCACTCTACACCCCTGGACTTGAATGGAGCTTGTGTGTTATTGAGTCCAGGTGTTTTCCATTTCTCATCAGGAGGTCTATTTAATGTGTCCCTTTGTCAGGTCAATGAACAGGATTGTTTGTAGTTTTGGTTTTGTGTTTGTCTGTTGTCTAGTTGTAGTAATCTTACCTGTCCTGATGTGTGTCACCTTGTTTAATTACCTTGTAACTTTGTTTTCATGTGAGTTTTTGTTTTATGATCAGTGTTGCTTCCATAGTTAATAAATACCTTGATGTCTGTATCTGAGTCCCCTGTATCTGACACTCTTGGATCTGATTCCCCTGTATCTGATTCCCCTGTGTCTGGCTGTCCTGTATCTGACTCCCCTGTATTTGACTCCTTTGTATTTAACTCCCCTGTATCTGACTCCCCTGTATCTGACTCAGTGTTCCAGTATTAAATAAACACTCACACACTGTAGGAGAGTGGAGATCCTCATGACCTTTAACAGAACAGGAGTAACTGTCTTCATAGTTGCTGTAGACTGAGTCTTTGTATTGGGGGGAGGAGCTCTCATCTATCTTTTGTCCGTTCTTGTACCAGATGTAGGTGGGGTTACCAGTCAGAGAACAGGTGGTGTTACAGGTCACTGTCTTCATACCTCCACCAGTGACCTCCACCTGAAGACCTGGTTAATAAACAACATACTCTAAGTCTACAACATGCTGTAATGTATCATTAGAACACAATAGTGGAACATAATCCTATGTTACATAACCTCTAATAGAACTGTTTCTACTAATTTGACTGGATCTTGTTATGGACATTATTACTGTTATGGAAAACACATTTCTTCCCTCCTGGATAATTGCCCCCCCAGACGGTGATTGTCATGTCATGACTAACCCAGTCTGTAAAACTGTTAAATGATATTGGACACATTTGTACACAGGAGGGAACACTATGTTCCCCTACTCACATTACTTCCCAACCATGTGAATAGATGATGTCATAATGATTGACTTTTTGCTTGTTTGCTGCATGATGTCATCTTGTCTAATAAAAGCATGTCCTTCTAAGGTTACATCACAGGTGTTGGTCTTATCTCATGTCCACGATGACCCAGGATCAAACCTGACATGTTTCCATTCACTAACTATTAGGATGATGATGTCATAGATGACCTTGATGTTTACAGGGTCTAAATCTTATTTCCATGGTGACCCAGGATCAAACCTGACATGTTTCCATTCACTAACTATTAGGATGATGATGTCATAGATGACCATGATGTTTACAGTGTCTAAATCTTATTTTGTTTAACTCTGTCATTTTTAAGAATTAAGTGTTGTTAGAATGTTCAAGGGGTAGTGTTATGTTATTACTAGAGTGTTATGTTATTACTAGAGTGTTGTATTTCTGATTGGTCTACATAACAACAATGATGTTTAAATAGGTTCTTGCTTTGCTGATGGAAAAGTACTGTGTGCTCCCATGAGAAGCAGTACATGTTGTTCTGGTAAAGTGTAACAACATAACTTGTGGTCTGCAGCTGTAAAGCCTGTAACCACTGTTTGGACAAAGATGTTAGAAGAAGAACCGGCTTAAACCAGATAAACATTGTCTTGCTGAGGTGTGACTGCTGTCAAATGTTTTTATTACGCCCTACTACTGTAGCTGTATACGAGAATAACTATCTGAGCTGCAATTTAGAGATAGACATGTTTCACTGTCTCTCTGCTTGCAAGTACTCAATAAAACTGATGTGTAATGAGACCGGGGCTCTGTCTTGCCTGTCTCAGAGTTTCTCATGATGAAACTGAATATCCACTGCAATCCTTATAGAAATATATGTATCATATCAAATATACCTGTGACAGACAAAGTGACTCCAGGTTTGTCAATCAATTTCCCTTCAGTCTGATCAGTAATAAATCTGAACTTGTACTCAGCTGAGTCACTCTCTCTCAGGTCTGTGATTATCAGGTTGTGGATGTTCTTCTCATCACTACGGTACGTCACACGACCTCTGTAGTCTGGGTCATCACTCAGATTAACAGGATTCCCATCAGCATCTTTTGTAGTGAACCAGAAGGTTGATGTGACTTTATGACCACTTGGGTACTTGTAGGTGCAGCTCAGCTCCACTGTTGACCCCTTCAAGACACAGATACTCTGAGTGGAGTAGGTCACATCCCAGTCACCCTGACCCAGTACCACTGAAACACAGTCAGACAACACAATGGAGTTAGAATGAAACCAAGTAAAAATAGGTAGCTGCTTCCCTGTTTGGTCTACTGGAGTATTGGATGGGTGTTTCAATGGAATTCTGATAAATGTAGTTGAAACTAGAAGGCATTTTGAAAGTGCTCACCCATAGGTTGTTGAAGAGGCGGGCGTTTTTAAAAGTGCTATCCTATAGGTTGTTGAAGGGTTGGGCATTTTGACAGTCAGTGCCATGGTACAACAGCAATAATATAGAGCAACACTCTGATGTCCACTTTACATTTTGGAGAAAAAAGAGTGAGAAGGCAAAGTTGCATGACAGAATGTTAAATGATGTCAACAGATCCTGTGGTCTAGTGTCCTGTCATTGATAAACTTAAGATTTAGACCCCAGGTCCCCTCTTACTGTACCTTTCCTACGCTTACATGACGCCACCATTTTAATGTACATGGTTGTTCACTACATGGAAGTAAGTCTGCGTGAAATGGTGTCTGTGTGACAGGTGCATTACCTAATATCCCATTTGGAGGGGGGATAGTGGGCTTTGCCAAGGTGGTTCCAATAGATCAACAGATATTAATAGTGTTTGTCAACTTTATAGCAAATAAACAACTAATATCACATTTCTATAAGTGGTTATTCTTAATCATTTATCAATCAATCAAATTTATTTATAAAGCCCTTTTTACATCAGCAGTTGTCACAAAGTGCTTTTACAAAACACCCGGCCTTAAAACCCCAAGGAGCAAACAACAGTAGTGTTGAATTTCAGTGGCTAGTCCCTAAGAAGGCCGAAATTTAGGAAGAAACCTAGAGAGGACCCAGGCTCAGAGGGGTGACCAGTCCTCTTCTGGCTGTACCGGGTAAACATATTAAGAGTACAATTGTAATAATTAATAAGTGCACGTGGGCTGAGTTTATAACAAGATTTAGTCATTATTTACCTCTGAATAAATTCATGAAACAATAATGGATTACACTTTCAAAAGAAGTCTGGCTTTCTTAACAGATTTGACATTTGGAATCCAGTTTTTCTGCACCAGAGCTATAATCAACATGCCAGCCAAACTGAGATTGTCTCCACTGTTTCATGTTTAATTTTCCATTTTTTACCACATGATGGTATTTGACATTTTCTTTTAAAAATGTTGAGGTGGTTTAAGCCTAAACGAAACACAGACTTTATTTGGTGTGCTATATTAAACATGGTGAGGAGGTATAAGCCTGAATGAAACACAGACCTTATTTGTAGTGCTATATTAAACTCTCTCAGGGTTCCTCCTGGTGCAGGACAATGCCCGGCTTCATGTGGCCCAAGTATGTAGGCAGTTCCTGGATGACGGAGGCACTGATGCCATTGACTGGCCCTCACGTTCCCTAGACCTGAATCCAATTGAGAACATCTGGAACATTATGTATCGGTGCATCCAACACCACCAAGTTGCACCAAAGACTGTCCAGGAGCTCACTGAACTGAACCAGGTCTGGGAGGAGATCCCTGAGGACACCATCCAGAGTCTCATCAGGAGTGCATACAGGCACGTGGGGGCCAAACACACTACTGAATCACATTACGTGTTGCCGTGATGAACTTCACACAAGTTGGAACAGCCTGTGATTTCAATTGTTTAGTATGATTTTCGGTGTGATTTTGAATCCAGCCCTCAATCGGTTGGTGATTTTGGGTTTCCATTGACAGTTGTTACGTTCAAGTCAAGATCAGTTCACTTTGTTCTCATCGAATTACACAATGTACAGTAAAGACTTTGATCTTTAACACATTTCCTTCATCGAGACTTGATGTGTGATTAAAGTGTTCCCTTAATTTTTTTGAGCAGTGTATTAATAATTAAAAATCTAATTATTAATTACTTATAAACTAGTTACTGTGATTAAAGGTGCCATCAGTTGTCTTCTTATGAATGACTTGTTTGTCATTGAGTCAGTGTTGCAGATGCAAAGTAGGCCCTTCATTACCAAACACCAAGTAACTAAATTAGGATACAATTATGAGTCATTTGCGAAATGTTAGATAAACATTAAACTGTTGGTTACCTTAAAACTAACCTTCATCTGGGTGATCACAGGGATGTGTGAAAATCTGATCTGTTAACTGGTTGCATATGACAGATTTATCGCATGACTCGTTGGGCAGAGAAAAGCATGGTGTGGCTGCTGTTTTTTGTAGTTCATTTTGGTACATTTAAAAGTACGGTATTTGGTATTTTATTTTAAAAGACATTTTGATGTATCTTTGCCCATGTCTGGTCACACTCCATACGAAGCAAAGTGAGGTTGGATAGTTAGGCCTCATCCATGCATGCACATAAATAGCTCTAGATGAGTTTCAAGCGGCTGAAACTTTGATCGGCACTGGCAATGCTGATGGGGATAGTTTTGTATATTCTATGTAGAATCGAAAAACAACGTATTAACAACGTATTAATTGGAACACAGAATACAATTACACTTCCTTCGTGCCATACGTTTGAGGGCACCTGATTTGTATGTTCTGTCCATTGTTTTTGTATGTTCTTTCGAATGTAAATTAACTATAGCGAGTTACTAGAGTCTAAACCAGACATACAGCATGCCAAGTCGTAGGCTAGGTTACACATCAATCAAATATTAAAACAGACCCAGTCATTATTAAATTGAAAAAATGAAAGTTTGGCTAAATAATCTATTTTCAATAATCAATTTCAAGAATAGTTGTTATGCTATTTTGGTATATTATGATGTAAGATACCAAAAGTATTTTATCAAATTACTAAATAAATGTCTAATGAATTTGAAGACCCTGCTCCCACCAGCAGCACAGGTGCATGTCCCAGGCCAAGGGGTCCTGCAAGGGGGTATAGAGACATACTCTGTAGATTTCTTTATACAATACTTCATAAAATAAGCACCAACAGCTCAGATCATTGCCAGGATTTACTGAAATACGGTCATCCCCTCTAGGCTGTTCAACAAACTCCATGACCTAGGGATCAGCCCCTCTCTCTGCAACTGGACTTTGGGCTTCTTAACCAACAGACCTTAGTCTGTCAGGTCAGACAACCTCACCTCCTCCACCCTGATCCTGAACACTGGTGTTCCACAAGGCTGTGTGCTGAGCCCCGTCCTGTACTCCCTCTTCACCCACGACTGTGTTCCTGTACACAGTTCCAACACCATCGTCAAGTTCGCAGACGACACCATGGTGGTAGGCCTGAACAGTGACAATGACGATTCAGCCTACAGGGAAGAGGTCAAGTGCCTGGCGGCATGATGCGCTGACAACAACCTGGCCCTCAACGCTACGAAAACCAAGGACCTCATTTTGGATTACAGGAAGTCTAAAGGCTGCAGTCATGCCCCAGTTCTCATCGATGGCACTGAGGTGGATTGTGTGCCCAGCTTCAAATTCCTGGGTGTCCACATCTCCGAGGACCTCTACTGGTCCATCAACACCTCAGCCCTGGTCAAAAAGGCACGGCAGCGTCTCCTTCTTGAGGAGGCTGAAGAAGGCCCGTCTGTCTAGCAAGATCCTTGTGAACGTTTACCGCTGCACAATTGATAGCATTAGCCACAGTGTGGTTTGGGGGTTGTTCCGTAGCCGACCGGAAGGCCCTGCAACGGGTGGTGAAAACCACCCAACACATCACTGGCGCCCAGCTCCCAGCCATCGTAGACCTCCAGCACAAGCAGAGTCTGCACAGGGCGTGCGGCATCACCAGGCACTTTTCACATCCATGCCACAAACTGTTTGCCCTAGTTGTCTACAGGTACGTCTCATTGTTGCTATTCCTGTATTTTATTTGCAAATGCCGACTTAAATTTGCCCTGATTGCACATTTAGAACTGCCACTGTACTTACATTTTCAATTGTTACATACACATCTACCAGGGGAACCTCACTGCTGCTATCCCTGCATTTCAGTTGCACAGGCTACCCTACTCCTTCAATGTGCCACAATTGCAAAATCAGAATGCAATTGAGAATTGCCACTCGTAACCACAGAACTATTTATCTCACTTGTACATACTTTATACTCAATACGTGTACATTTGCTGGAAATTTGTAAATTTGCACTGCACATTTAGAATTGCATTTGCATTCATTGCACATCCATACATTCCATTTGTACATACATCTACTTAATACTGGTACATTTTCTGCCATCCTGTATTTGCACTTCTGGTAAGATACAAACTGCATTTTGTTGTACTGTACTTGTAAAGTTCAATGGCAATTAAGTTGAATCTAATCTAAAAAAGAAATCAAACAGTATAACTTATGATATTATATATACATATGACACAGTATATATATATATATATATATATATATATATATATATATATATATATATATATATATATACATATATTTTTTTTTCTTTGGTTTATAATTGTAAAAAAAAATGTATGTGGTGGAACGTGGATCCCCTTGCGGGGTCCCTAGATGCGGTTGGTCCTGTTGTCTATACCCCATAACCCCGGTGTCTATACCCCATCACCCCCATGCCCCATCACCCCCGTGTCTATACCCCATCACCCCCGTGTCTATACCTCATCACCCCCGTGTCTATACCTCATCACCCCCGTGTCTATACCCCATCACCCCC
>JACXGI010012427.1:12503-22909 GCA_016801175.1 Esox masquinongy | reverse complement strand
CCTACAGAACTAGACTGAGAGACCATTTAAAGGCCTTTGCAGGTGTTTTGTGTTAATTAGCTGATTAGAGTGTGGCACCAGGTGTCTTCAATATTGAACCTTTTCACAATATTCTAATTTTCTGAGATACTGAATTTGGGGTTTTCATTAGTTGTCAGTTATAATCATCAAAATTAAAAGGAATAAACACTTGAAATATGTCAGTCTGTGTGGAATGAATGTATACAGTATACAAGTTTCACTTTTTGAATGGAATTACTGAAATAAATCAACTTTTTGATGATATTCTAATTATATGAACAGCACCTGTATATATATATAGGGAGAGGGAGAGAGAGAGAGAGAGAGAGAGCCAGCATGACTTCAAAGTTTTCATTTCACATACTACAGTGAAACCTAAATTGAGAAATCTCCTGCTCCTCGGCTTGCTAAACTCTAACAAACCAATCTCCTCCACCTTTGCGATACTAGTTGTGAAGATGCGGAAGATTGATTGTGATGTTTGCGTTAAGGTACCGTACAGTAATTGTATGCCATGCCTGGTTGTGAACAAGGTTTAAGTGCGTGAGGTGTGAGATCCAGGTCTGTGTAAATGTAGGGACCCACATCTGAAGTCCCTGTAAAGATATTAAAACAGCGCTTATGTTTTTGGGCATGTCCCGACTAGGGGAAATGACAATTCCGGCTTAAGGGTTAGGTTTAGGGAAAAACATAAAATTGGTGATAGTGTTAGAACTGGTGTTACTTTTAGGTTTAGGCAACTATTAGGATTTGTGTTAGGTTTTAGGGCTTTGTAAGGGTTTTGTTTCTGGGGTAGCAAATAGGGAACATGGATTTCTGGATCAGGGTTAGGTTTCAGGTCCCCGCAAGGATGTGTCTGTGCTGATTACCTGTTCAATCTCTCCGTTATCTTCTCCACTAGTACATTTCATTTCACAAAGTGCTGCATCACCATTGCAGGCTTGTTACCAGGGAGATAGTCTTACCCATCACCTGGCTTCATGCGCTGTGGTGTTGATGGTACAATGTCCTCTTATCCATAGATGGTATTGTTTCCCGTAATACCTTTACTTGGGGCTATACCACCTGGCTGTGCCCAATCTACCTCTCTAACCAAATGTACAATGACTTATTACCTTGGAGTACCGCTTTAATAACACTTAATTTAATATTGTGTCTGGCATCCTCAGAATACCCCTGGTTGTTTTATGGATTTGATGCCATGTTGAATTTATACAACTGCAATGGGCTATGGAGACAAAACAGAGAGAGTGGATAGACTGGCTTCAGTGTTACAAATCAGTTGGCTTTACCACAACAACGTCCTGACTGTGAAAGCCACATTGTTGTTTTAAAAAGATGGCCCTTTTGAGATTTAAGGTTTGGAGAGAAGCAGCATTGAGTTCACGGTTTTAGAAGTGTTTTTATTATATTACAGTATATACACGGACAGAAGCCAGCTAGCCTACCAAAAGTATAAATCTGAAATCTCATTTCTACTCCACAGGGAGGCGAAGCACAGTGGGCCTAAAATCTGCTGAATTTTTTTTTCAGATTAATACATTTTTCTGTTCCCTAAAGTGTAGTGTTACAGAGTTAACTATGTCTTGTAGATTTCTTTGCCAAGGCTGTAAATGTGCATGGTTTAAAAGTGCAGATAAATTGAGTTATTACACATGAGCACTTCCTGGAGTAGGCACTTCCAAGCGGAAACATGCAAAAATATTCCAATATTGCCCACTTGCAACCTGCTAGCTTGTGTTTGGCAAACCTATTTTTTTGTTATTTACCTACATCGAATCAGAGATAATCCTAACCAGTCTTTCGAATGTGATGTACAAGGACTGAATGGTGTTTCATTAAAGGCTGTCTGCAATGTTAATTAATCCAAATTACTTCTGAATGACTCAGCAGAATCTCATTAAGATTCTTAAAATGTGTTTGTTTGTATTTGGGAACAGGTTTTACTGTTTAACTGGGGACAAAGATTTCCTGAAACTGTAGTTTGATCAGAAAGATTTGACTAATGGGAAGACAATTATTGGGCCTAAGTGCTAAGTTAAGGCTAAATGTTACAATTACAATTTTTGGCATTAGGGTTTGGGTTAGGGAATGGAGTAAGGGTTAGGTATTGGGTTAAGGTTAGGATTTTAGGGATGTGGTAAGATTGACATTAACGTTTAAGGTTAGGTTTAGGGTTTTAATAAGTTAGGCTGTATGTGTGTGTGTGTGTGTGTGTGTGTGTGTGTGTGTGTGTACAGTTGTAACTATAATATAGTGGAAAGATAATATAACAATGAATATTAGATATCATGAGGACATTTAGTCAGTTTTCATGAGGAAAACTGCTATTTTAGGGTTTGGGGTTAGGTTTAAAAGTAACCATTGGTGTAAGGGTTAGAATACGCAGTAGGTTAAGGTTAGGTTTTTGGGGTTACAGTCAATGTTAGTTTAAGGCTTGTATGTATAGTATAGTGCTTTACAACAAAACCAACACTACCGACATCTGAAAACTATGAATTACAAATCAGGGATATTTCACAAAAATTAAGAAACCAATTTAAGCAATCATTAGTGATCCAATTACAGAGGGTAGTTTTTTGGAATAAAACACATCGGAAATTAAATACCGCTCCAGATTTCATGCATGTACTACATTACATGATATTTCATTGTGAGGTACGGTATGGCACCAATATCTTCCAGCAGCATTGTCCAATAGCGTCCAGACCTCTGGAATGGTGAGAGGCTACCCACATCATAATGCAGTCCTACACTGTTTGGTAGGAGGGATGTTTCTCCTTCAACACCATCCCAACATGCACACCCTCATTAACTTAAAGGTTACATTGAGTGAGATGAATTAACACCCACCTGCCAGTAGGCACTGCCTGCTCCCAATCCAACAATCTGCCACCATTCACTGTACCCTTCCTATCTAAGTGGCACTGCCAGGATGGATGCCCTCCTCATTTCAGTAACACTGTCTGGGGTAATACAAGAACAAGGCACCCATTAAATACAGTATCTCATGAAAGTGAGTACACCCCTCACATTTTTGCAAATATTTGATTGTATCTTTTCATGTGACAACACTGAAGAAATGACACTTTGCTACAATGTAAAGTAGTGAGTGTACAGCTTGTATAACAGTGTAAATTTGCTGTCCCCTCAAAATAACTCAACACACAGCCATTAATGTCTAAACTGCTGGCAACAAAAGTGAGTAGACCCCTAAGTTGAAATGTCCAAATTGGGCCCAAAGTGTCAATATTTTGTGTGGCCGCTATTATTTTCCAGCACTGCCTTAACCCTCTTGGTCATGGAGTTCACCAGAGCTTCCCAGGTTGCCACTGGAGTCCTCTTCCACAGCCATGCAGACCAATTTGATGCAGTGTGCGACGTATGGTCTGAGCACTGACAGGCTGACCCCCCACCCCTTCAACCTCTGCAGCAATGCTGGCAGCACTCATACGTCTATTTCCCAAAGACAACCTCTGGATATGACGCTGAGCACGTGCACTCAACTTCTTTGGTCGACCATGGCGAGGCCTGTTCTGAGTGGAACCTGTCCTGTTAAACTGCTGTATGGTCTTCGCCACCATGCTGCAGCTCAGTTTCAGGGTCTTGGCAATCTTCTTATAGCCTAGGCCATCTTTATGTAGAGCAACAATTCTTTATTTCAGATCCTCAGAGAGTTCTTTGCCATGAGGTCCCATGTTGAACTTCCAGTGACCAGTATGAGGGAGTGTGAGATCGATGACACCAAATTTAACACACTTGCTCCCCATTCACACCTGAGACCTTGTAACACAAACGAGTCACATGAAACCGGGGAGGGAAAATGGCGAATTGGGCCCAATTTGGACACTTTCACTTAGGAGTGTACTCACTTTTGTTGCCAGCGGTTTAGACATTAATGGCTGTGTGTTGAATTATTTTGAGGGGACAGCAAATTTACACTGTTATACAAGCTGTACACTCACTACTTTCCATTGTAGCAAAGTGTCATTTCCTCAGTGTTGTCACATGAAAAGATATACTCAAATATTTACAAAAATGTGAGGGGTGTACTCACTTTTGTGAGATACTGTATATTCACTGTGTAGATTGATAAGGATTAGCATGTACTATACCTCTGTGATTCGATTCCATGCTCATAACAATATAATGATCACAAAGCAATGCCATTACATGTTCACTGCCATTACATGTTCACTGTCATTACATGTTCACTGGCATTACACCTTCACTGGCATTGTATCTTCACAGGCATTGTAATTTCACTAGCATTATATTTTTACTGGCATTATATGTTCACTGGCATTTCTCTGAAGCACAGTGCTTAAAACAAAATGACTGAAGATTTGATGGACCCGTTTATTAGATGCATGCCTGCATGACTCACTTTGGATTTAAAAAATATATATATTCATAATTTTTACTTTTAATATTTAATACAATACACATTTGTATTGTTTATTGACAGCGTCATTGGGAAAGAGCAGTGTACATGAACAGTGGAGGTGGCGGCCCGAACGCTGGACCACTCCAGCCACATTTTCATAAATATTTAAACATTTTAAAAATGTTTGGTTGTGGCTATTTTCTAGCCTGAAATCAAAACTGATATGCTCTGCTTTGGATTCCAGACAAGTTTTTATGTGTACAAGAGATGACGTCAATTTGAATTGAATCCAGGGAGTACCAAAAATAAATCTATAAAATAGCTCCTGAATGCTTTTCAGTTTATTGAGTATTGCATTAAAAAAATAGATGCTCTTTTATTATTATAGAAAGGTAATTTCAGTTTTATTGGAAATTAACAACTGGAATTGAGCCCAATCCTCTAACGGGACACCTTCACACAAAAAGACAGCGTGGAAGCAGGCACAGCATGATTTCAGAATTTTTTGTGTTTTTGTCATCGACATATTTGAATGTCTTTATGTAAGTTTAGTTGAGGTTTAACTAAGTATTTGTCCATTTAGTTGAGGTTTTACTCAAAGTATTTTTACGTCAATTCAGTTTCGGATGCAAATGCTGTTATTCACGAGAGCATATATGGCCTTAATTGGTTACTCTCACATGTTACTTTCACATGTTCAAACGTGGTGTATGTCAAGGACATTGGAACTGTGTCTTGGAAGAAATGTGCGGGTCTAGATAATACTGAATTTGCTGAGTTTCATAATGTCATACTGTAGTCCCACTGAACATAACTCAATAGGTAATGTTGAATAGACCTACTAACTTTGAAAAGTGCAAGAGAAATAGTAAATGCAAAATGCATTATGTATCATGGAACCATAATATAGTAAATAATGCCCAATCATCATGGTAGACATAAAGGTCCGGTTTCACAGACACAGAGTTAAGCCTAGTCTTGGACAAAAAAATATGCTCAATGGAGATTTTCCTCTAGAATTTTTTTTTTTTTAGTCCAGGACTAGGCTTAATCTGTGTCCGTAATGACCCATGGTGTAAGTTGACGTTCTAGCTGACCCAGGTCATATTGTCAATTTCATAGTGTGACCCAGCGGTCTGCCGAGAGATTGGACTTATGCCAGAGCTGCCCGTCATGATTAATTCAAGAATGTCCCATTGCACCAAGTGAACAGGAGACATCAAGTAGACATATAAAACACTCAGAAAGGTCATTAAAGTCAATATAACCAATGACCCGCCAAACCAGATTGTGGAGAATTGAGGAGGTGGAAAAGTGAGCTAAATGTTGGGCAGGAACAGGAACCCAAAGAGGTTTGACCAAATAAGAAAGTGGATGGGGGATGCTGACACCACACATTTGGAGGGCTGGGCACTTTCTGATCATGCTACCAAGGAGAAGGAACAGCAACATTGCAACACTGTTATACTTTCTTTTGTCAATGTCTAGTCTTGATTCTAGTGTGGAAAGATAGAGAATGTTGTTTTTTTTAAGCGAACACATGGCTTAGGCAACATGTGTTCTATTTTTGTGTAACAATCCATTATGTATTGGCCAACACTGTTATACATTATTTTGTCCATGTCTAGTCTTGATTCTAGTGTGGAAAGATAGAGAATGTTGGGTTTTTTTTAAGAAAACACACGGCTTAGGCAACGTGTGTTCTATTTTTGCTTAACAATCTATTATGTACTCGCCTTTGCACTACATATTATAGGAGCTATGGTTCAAATTCCTTATGCATGTCCCTTTTCTCTTGCTACATTAGTGGAAGCAGAAGGATCTTTGGGGCAGGAAATAGACATATTGATACCATTTGTAGACCAAACTAATAGGTACATTGGAAATTATCGCTGGGAGGACTAAATCAACAAGTTAGCTGGGGGAGGACTAAATTGTAGTTATTTTTGGTAAACGATGCCAGCAAAGTTTAATTTCAAGAAAATTTGTGCTTTCAATGTAGCTTTGACGATGGTTAAGCTTCAGAAGGTAAAAATGGGTTATTGTGAATTATGACACCATGGGCCTTCAGGCTCACCCAAATATGATTTTTTGAACGAACTAGCCCTTTAAATATGCACGTTGGTGTCATGATCACCCCTTTGAAATAGACAAAATTACACCGTTTAAAAAACTTAAAGGTACCCTGAAATTAATGCTGACCGTCTGTACTTACAACCCATATTCTTTGTATCATGTGAAATTCAAAGTGCTGAAATACAAAGCCACAAATATATAAAAGAATGTGCGACTGTCCAAATAATGATGTCGTTCTCTGTATATAATGTATGTGATGCGCGTGTGAACATGTTAAAGGTCGGCTTTTGGACGTTAACAAGGAGACAAACCATTTTTAGTCCTCCACGTTAATCGTGTTCCCAGACCCTTCTGCCACGTGCGTGAAAGGTGGAATATGACAAACGTGCATTTGTTAGCCAAAAGAAAGTCATGAGAAATATGCATGGTCCAATATGCATGGTCTTGGTCAGTTTATCAAACAGTCATCTCTCGCCGTACCTTCTAAATTGAACAAGATCATTGTCAGGCAATGATCTTTGAAATGTCGCTGTCCATTTCAGTGGTGCTGAAACAGAAGTTATTTGTATCTTTGTTATATACTGTAGGTTATTATTGAAGCATTACATTTTAGTCTTTTAGCTGGGGCTCTTATCCAAGGAGACGTAGAAAGTGCATACTTTTTTAAGGAACAATCACACCGTTTAGTAGTGAGTGCGTTCTAAGCAATGAATTAGTTATCCGGACAAGCCAGTGCTGGAAAGAAGCGCAGACAAATAGTAAACATATAACATAATAAAAAGCTCAGAAACAACTTGCTCTAGTGAAATAGCTGGTGGAATAAGCAAGATAACATTCTTTATAGGGAAAAACTGAGTGAGGTGTGAGTGGCCAAATTGTTAATATTGTATTTTACTCGATTATTGATGTGCTTATTAAGCCTTAGTTTTAGGTTTAACGCTTTCTGCTTTTGCTTTGGAATACAGCTATATGTGCAGCATATAGACCTACTCCTCACTGAGCAATATTTTGTCAAATGTGGAATCACCACAAAAAAAGTTGAACATGATGCCATTAACATAATAATAAAATATTAATAAAAGAACAAAGTACTTTCTATTGGCTGAGAAAATATATATATATTTTCGGGCAGAATCACATGTCCCT
Source organism: Esox masquinongy (assembly GCA_016801175.1). NCBI lineage: Eukaryota > Metazoa > Chordata > Actinopteri > Esociformes > Esocidae > Esox > Esox masquinongy. Next base: position 15,279 of record JACXGI010012427.1, on the reverse strand, counting down.
GTAAATGAAAACTAATGCTGAGAATTAAGGGTGGGGGGGGGGGGGTTAGTAGCGCGGGCTGCGAACAAGTACACAGCTTCAACACCAGCTGTTTCCTCCAAGGCTGGGACTCAAATTTGGACGGGCGAAGACTGCCGCTTATTGCAGCAGGACTGGTGGGCTGCCGCTACCACCCGTAGCCTTTCAACCAGTACGATTTCTGAATCAAAAACCACCCTCACTGCCTGCGAAAGAGAAAGCGGGAGACCGAACACGATGCGAGAAGATGCGAATTATTGTAGAGGGTGAAGCATTTGGGTTTTGATCTGTGCCCTATGATTAATTTTTCCTGAGAACTGATAGGCCTAACAGGTTTCATAACTGAATCGGAAGATGACAATTCACAAAACTGCATTGTGTGTTAATGCTTAAATCGACCTCGATGCAGGCTGCTGCGAGTGGTCCACGCTCCTGCATCGATGAAGCACTTGCAACGGCTGAAAGCAGACGTATTTAATTGCATGGTCATTATATAATATCGAAAATAGGTGAGTCTGATTTCTATTTGGCTTAATTAATAGGTAATTTTGCGTTGAATTGTGGAAGGGTTTTCTCCATTGAGAATGCACTTTGCTGCAAACCCTTGACACATTTTTACATTTCGGATAAAGTATAGCTTTGATGTACTGTAGGCTAACCACTCAAGTATGATCACCTATGCCTTGGTAAGATTTGTATTTAGGCTACCATGTCTTTCTTGTTTGTTTTGTTAATAAGGAATAGGGATTTTGCAAATCGTTTCATTGTAGTATGCTAGCCTATCTGGCTATCTTAGTTTTTTTTTAAAGAAGGTAAAAATAAATGATTAGTTTCCTATATTCAGATAAAGTCTACTTTTTATTAATCAACTATCTTGTATTGTAATATAAAGTCGTAGAATAAAGCCCCTATCATTACCTATCATAAACTATCCAAGGAGAACGGGGAGATGATTTTTTAGAAGCTTGATTTTTCCATCTGTACTCTCTTTGTAGTCTATTGTCTCATGTATTCTCTCATGTGTCGCGTTACAAGGTTACAGATTTATTCATAAAAAAGGTTCCCCTTAATTTTAAAACGCGCTTTCCTGTCTACCAACAGTGCGTTCTTACACATTTTGGGCTTGACGAGTTGCCGTTGAAATGGGAGACAACATGTCAAAAAGATTAAAATTGGTCTCGGCTACGGAAGCAGAGATGGAGGAAAGGTCTTTTATCAACCCATACCCTGACTGGGACCAAGGTGTCTTCACGTCTTCCAATTCAGGAAAGGACAGTGACTGCAACGAGCCGTTCGACGAAAATGGAAAGGTAACTAAGAGCCCTTCATAACATTTGGGTACCATAAAGTATCTGGCTGCAGTAGGCTACTAGCTAGCTAATTTGGCTCTCCAACATTGTTATGATATGATTCACTTGAGTTTGTACATGCCGCATGCTTACCTTTGCCGATACGATATCTACTTCTGACGAAGTGGACCATTAGACAACTTTAACCTCAATGTGACTGCTGTGTGAGTCAGTATATTTTGTATTCATTAGTTATAGTCAGCAGGTAGTCATTTACAACGTTATGCACAGAAGGCCACACTACAGTACTGCAGGGAACATAACACATACGTAAATGTGACACACAAATTCGTTACGTTATTTTAGGCAGGGTACAATATATTACGTTACGGAAACTTATCATAATGTCATGTTAACTGTAGTAAACGTATCTGCTGTATTACGGATTGAAGTTTAAGGTTAGGTATCACGGTACTGGGGTGAAGGTTAGGCATCACAGTGATAATACTGTGCTTAAGGTTATGTCTCGATGGATTCATACTTGCAACTACTGAAGTGAAGCTCAAGTGTTCAAACGCCCGTCTGCCGTCCCCTACCATAGTGCCCTTTCAGAAAAAACTTTTCAATTCACAGTAACTAACAGCGCTCGCTACTGCCCCTAGCTGCTGGTCTGTGTCGTATTTTAACATAGCATGAATTCGGCTGTCATAGATTTAAGTGAAATAACTTACGTATTCCCCTGAGAAGGAGGTGCTGAATCTTGTCGTTACGAGCTGTGAGCTCAGTCTATTGCTTTTTAGGGGCCATGCTGAAATCACTGATCAGCTGTCTGTATTTTATCCTGGCTAGTTGTGATACTGTCCATGGTTCTGAGGTTTACCTGTGCTCTGTTCGGGACATCGTTTGAGTTACTGTGAGCTGTCGTTGCTAGCAGGCCTTCCCAAACAACCTATGATCTCGTCATGGTCGCGTCATTCCACTTCTGACCCCAATGCAGCAAATTTTTGCCTGACCCAGCGGAGGAGATCTTTGTCTGGGGATTTTGGTGACGTTCAAGGAGATTACAGGGCTGCTTGGACGTCCATGGTCCTTTTATCCAGTGAGGGATGGAATTGTTAAATGTTGAACTGCAGGTCCCCCTAGGAAAAGTAATTTAATCTAGCTGCTCATGAGACCATTTGTTTGAATCCGTCAAGCGTAGTTTCCGCTTATGAAATCACAAAACTGTAGTAATAACCAGCTCCAAATAGTCTCTCCAGCGTCGTGTAATCATTTAATGCCTTTGTACCCTTTGTCATGGAGCTATAAATACTCTCTCATAACACATTGTGCAGTCATGTGACTGTGCTTTGTAGTCAGAAAGTGTGTTCATCTAGAGCTACAATTGCTGACTCCTCCTGAGATTCCTCCTGAGACTGCATGACCTTTGACCCCCCCCCCCCCCCAGAGCTAAAATTGCTGACCCCCAG
>JACXGI010012427.1:0-12403 GCA_016801175.1 Esox masquinongy | reverse complement strand
TCCTCAGACCTACCTGTCTTCATAATAATAAGGATGGGACTTTTCTGTTTATTTGTAATTTTTTGGTTTAAATGAACGTAAATGAAAATGTTGTTATTGTGTCTGAGTTCTGTTAGGCGTTTATGCAAAGCTGTATGTTGTTGTTGTTGGGGAGCTCTGCTGCTACTGTCAACAGTTTGTTAATACTGTCCCAGTGTATTACTTCCAGATGGTAAAAACACTAGTACTCTTTTATTTTTTATTTTTATTTTTTATTTTTTCCAGTCCCCATAGATACTTATGAGTGACTGGAAGTGTATCAGACAATTATGCACCGTAGCTGTTGGGCTTTTCAAAAGGTGGGCTTTTCAAAACAGGTGCGGTACTGAGTTTTTGGCGGTTAAAGAAAAGTGCTGTGGAAAGATCGAGGAGAGATTTGTTCATTAAAGATCTGTGGGATGGATTCAATTACCATATCCACACCTAAGCATCCCTTATTCTGAGTCTAAAACAAAATGATGTAGAATGTAGAATCGTAACACACTGTAAAATAAGTGCTTCTGTTGAGTTCTGATTTCACTGTATGGCCCTCGAGCTAAAATATTTCCCACATTATCGAAGGTAACTTCCGGTAATGTGTGCGTAAAGGGTTGGCCCTCAGAATTTAATCCCAAGTCAAGTGACAGGCTCAAACTGCAGGACGCAAGTTGTTGGCCTTGTGGTTAAATGGTCCACCCTGGGATTGAAATGTAGGGGGTTCTAGGCCCAGTTGATAACAGAACCTGGGTCCTCATTTGCTTGGAACATAACATTAAAGAGGTGGATTGTGGGTATTGCCTTGTGAAAGCTATTTGTGAATGCCTTGTGTGCTGCTCAGCAGATGAAAATCAAGCTGTTTTATAATACCGAAACAGAAGGTAGCCTAGTTACTTAGGTTTGGGCATTGTTATTGAGAAAAGCATACACAGACAGAGTGGTGTGAGATAGACCAATCAGCTTTATTGTTGTTGCATATGTTGAGATGATGGTGATGGGGAGCGTTGACCAACCGAGTAATGCTCCCCATCCTGTGATGGTCAATGGAATCATCCAGTGGATTGTGGATGACGATCATTGCCTAGCCAAATGACGGCAGTTATAGTTATATTTAATAGGAATATTAAAGATTAAATATTAAAGATATATTTAATAGAAAGATTAAAGATAGGGAAAAATCTTTAAATATTCCTGCTTAAAAGGCCATTTAATTCCTCCTGTAAAAATGGGTCCCCTCAAATCTTTCTAGATTGACTACACACCTGCCTTTTTATTTTATACCAGCCTCTTTGCCTATACCGACCTCATGGCATGGCCTTGACAGTCCTTCACTCAATTGGGACCGTCTACACATGTTACTAGAGCAACCTGGCAGAATCTCAGCAGCACCTGATATCTCAGTGTCTGCTGGCCGGATCTTTGTGCTTTTGCTTTGTTTAATCTCTCTGATTCATGCAGGTCGAATCCTACAAGGAACTCTCAACCTTGAGGCATAGTGCAGCACTCTACCAAGACGTTCCTCCCTTTAAACACTGCATTTTGAATATCTCTGAACCATGCTTCTGTTATGGGGATTTACAAAGATGTTCTGCCCTTTGAACGTGAGAGCCTGTTCTGAATACACTTAATCTAGCCTTTTTATTTTTCATGTGCCAGGGAGTCTTTACAAGACATTGAGGTGAACATTTGCTGGGCTATATCAATCCAACAGAGAGGCACCACACACACACACACACACACACACACACACACACACACACACACACACACACACACACACACACACACACACACACACAGTAAAAGCGGCAAAGGAATTGTCCGTCAGTCTCCTCTGCAGTTAAAACAAGTTATGTTCCCAAGTTCATTCCTGGGGTAGTGTTGCATGTTTCTTCACTGTCAGCAGTAGTATAGATGACCAAGGGGAGGGGAAGGTACAAGCCTCTATAAAATAACCCAATAAACCATTATGGGGCAACCCACAGACTAATTATAGGTTCCCACAGTTATGGAGAAACTCAGTTTTATATTGGAATAGTGTAAATGTATTGGAGATTTTCGTGCATAAAATAAACTGTAGTTTCTGTTTTTTTGTTTTTCCGTTAGCATGGTGTAAGGCTTCAGCTGGAGAGCAGGTCTGAAAGATGAAAAGTACAAAGTAAGAGTGTGTGCATTATAAAGTAAACCGTCATGCAGTGCACAAATGCAAAGATCTTTAGCTGTGATTTATGACCAGATATTCCCCTACTATAAATCGTCTTGAGAAGGTTTTGACAAAGTTGTTTTCTTTGGCAACATACTTACCACCAATAAATCTTTCAGAGAATTTAGCACAAAAGTTCCCCTAAGCTGTACAGCCATGAAAAAGTAAGTACGCCCCTTGGAAGTTTATCTTTTTTTTCTAAAATATTTGTACGCAGATTTTTGAGCTAAATTCCAACCACATTCACTGGTACAGGTAACCCAGTTTAACAAATCACACCAAAATGTCCTCGTGGAAAGGTGAGTACACCTCTACCTTTAGCATAATATGGCTAAAATTAGAGTCAGTATTGAGTAGAAACTTGGTCTTGTTTAGTGGGTGTGTCATCAGGTTCTTGGTCACTTCCCTGTCTAAGGCCCTACTTGCCTGGTTACATAGTTTGGCTGGATGGCTGGCTTATTAAGGAAGAGTTCTGGGTGTTCCTAACTTTGAGTCCACAATGATGGAGCCCTCTGTTCCTGGGAACATCCAATGCCTTAGCATGTTTTTTTATAATAGTGAAATGTGGGACTTTTTATATATCCAAGTATGAGCCTTTAAAGTTTATTTCTATGGCAGTATTGCCTCCAGAGATTATCTTCTCCAACTCAAATGGTGAATTTGAGAATATGAGGTTAGATTATCAGGCAACTGTTAATCATGACATGACTTTGGAATGATTTTAGTACTAGGGAAAGGGAAACCCTATTAGTTTTGTACTTATAATAAATCCTTTAATTTCACATGTGAAAAAACCCTCAAGTGGGTGGAGACTTTGTTAAAGTGGGAGAACATTTTACTTGGAAAAATATAGAATGAAGGTATCATGTTTATTATTCAAATTGCAAATACTGACTTTAAATGACCGCTCCACAACATCACTGCAAGAGGCAATTGCTAAAAAAGGAATGGAATTCATTAATCTCTCTGACACAAATTAAAACCAAGGCATAGCATAAAATGACTTGTGTAATTTGTAATGTCAATCAGTTTAATTGCAAACTAAAATGTTTTGACGGCTATGCCTTATACTTGTCAGTTCAGAACAATTATTTTATGTACCAACAATTGGCACATCCATCCATTCCTTCCAATTTAAGAAGGTTATATGAAATGCTCGCTACAAACAAAATGACTTAATAACATATGGGGCATTGAGAAGTCATCAGTCTTCAGAATCTGCCGTAAGGAAAACACAATAATTAGATAATCTGTTTTGTTACTGTCCACTGGTGTTTCATTTCTGAGATCCAGGAGTGTCATCATCTCTGGGTGTGACTAGACCTGAAGAACCATAGTGAGTCAATAGGAAATATGGATTGTTTCTTAGGTTAAGTGTTTATTTTTGGTACTTGTCACTTTTTTTTTTATACTAATGGGGAGGTGCAAGACCCTCGCGGGACACCGTGGCAGAATGGAGGTATGGCTATTGGAAACAATAATATGATGAAATACTGGTAAACATGGGCTGATCTGTGGACATTGGAAGGTTGGATTTGAGATCTGTGTGTTCAGCTAATGAAATGGATGATTGAGCAATAGAAAGGATTTGTGAGGAAGTGCAGTGGTGTAGTGAAAAATGTCAATAAACTCATGGCTAACTATTGACCCTGAAGTGGTCAAGCGCCAATTAAATCAGATTTCACCCTATTGTATGTTTTACAAATATTGTTTTACCATTATTTAATCAGGAAAGAATGACTGAGAAAACATTCTCATTTTCAGATCTGGTAGCAATTCGGGTTAGCTGTCTTGCTCAAGATCAGAATGACAGATTTTTCACATTTTCTTAGGGTTTTGATCAAACCTTTTCGTTATCGACCAGATGCTCTAACCACTAGGCTACCCTGCTGCCCAATTTGCAAATATTTTTCATCATCCTGTTAATTTGAAGTGGATGACTGGTTAAATATTGTATTGTGGGTTCTGTTCCACCCTAGGGGGCACTGATATATCAACTTCCTACTGTAAGTTGATCTGGATAAGAGCTTCTGCCATTTGAATAACATGTTAATGTAAAACATTTTACTGTTGCCGTGGCTTTGGATGTGTGTGGTTTTTATACTGAACAGAATCTCCTGGGGTGTGGATGCACTGTTCTGCTAGTTGGCTGATTCTGTGCTCTGTGTCTGGGTGTTGGTCTCTCCCTGACTCATTGCCTTTGCTGTGGATAACAATTTTCTTTAACAATGTTTTCAGTTTTAAGTTGTTCATTACTCTGAAATAGCAGAGGGCGGGGGGGATTCTGTTTTTTTCTTATCAATGAATCAGCCGTGACTAATTGATAGGTTTGTCTGTCTGTGAGTAAGGTGAATGAATACTATTGGGGGAGGAGACATCTGCCAGCCTGAAGACAATGGTTATTGTCTCTTCAGAGATGCATGTCTCCTTTCTCTGTATGAAGTCTTATTTGACTTCTTTCCTGTAAGTGAGCCGTCATCTACACTGGGAGATGACGTTTTCTTCATATGTGGATGTATGAATACAGCTTTGCTTGTTGGTATTTGGTATTTAATTTCTGCCTGGATTTCCACTAACTGGTTTCTGGGGGTTCTCCAAGACCACACCCTCAGCCATCTGTTTCTCCTGGACAGCCCTCTACGGTGACACCATTTCTCCTCCATATATGCCTATAAATACCTTGTTGAGTGACTGGGAATTATTATTAAGAAGGGAAATGTGGGATTGTACCGTTTGAATAATGTCTCAGCCTGCAAGTATTATATCTGTCCAAAGCACCAGACTTACTTGCTGCTGGTGGCGTTGCTTGTTCCAGTGTGTTATGACAGATCAACGGAACAGTTTATGTTTACAAAATCTGGCCATTAGAGAAACACTCCCATGTCTGCTTCTAAACCCAAGCCCCTACCTATTTCCCCCTTATTCCCGATCTCGTTTTCTTTGTTTTGTCACACAACCCGGTTTTCAAAAACATTGGGATGCTGTGTAAAATGCAAATAATAACATAATACATTGATGTGCATGCAATACAGTCATTTAATCCCTGTATTTAATTTGAAAATAGTACAAAGACAACAAATCAAATATTGAAACTGAGAAATGTTACTGTTTTTGGAAAAATACATGCCCTTTTTGAATTTGATGCCAGCAACACATTTCAATAAAGTAGGGACAGGGGCATGTTTACCACTGTGTTGTGTCACCTCTTCTTTTAACAATACTCTGTAAGCGTTTGGGAACTGAGGAGACTGTTCTTGCTTGACATAGGGTTTCAGCTGCTTAACAGTTCAGGGGCTACTTTGTTGCATTTTTCATTTCATAATGCCCCAGATGTTTTCAGTGGGTGAAAACCTGGACTTTTTTAGCACCCGGACTCTTACTACAGAGCCATGCTGTTGTAATATGTGCAGAATGTGGTTTGGCATTGTCTTGCTGAAATAAGCAAAGCCATCCCTGAAAAATACGTAGTCTGGAAGGCAGCATATGTTGCTCCAAAACCTTTATATATTTTTCTGAATTAATGTTGCCTTCACAGTCACCCATGCCATGTGCGCTAATGCACCCACATACCATCAAGCATGCTGGCTTTTGAACTGTGCGCTGATAACAAGCCGGATGGTCCCTCTCCTCTTTAGTCCAAAGGACACGGTGTCCATGATTCCCAAAAATAATTTCATGTTGTGATTGGTCAGACCACAGGACAGTTTTCCACTTTGCCTGAGTCCATCTAAAATGAGCTTGGGCCCAGAGAAGACAGCGGCGTTTCTGGATCTTGTTATTATACAGTATGCTTTCTTTGCGTAGTAGAGTTTTAACTTGCATTTGTGGATGCAGTGACATACTGTGTTCACAGACAAGTTTTCAGAAGTGTTCCTGGGCCCAAGCAGTGATGTCCACTACAGAATTGTGTCCCGAAGATCACGGCCATTCAATATTGTTTTTTTTGGCCTTGTCCTTGCGTACGGAGATTTTTCTGAATATTTAATGATAATATGTATCGTAGATGATGACATCCCCAAACTCTTTTACGTTGAGAAATGTCATTCTTAAATGGTTGCACTATTTGCCTGTGCAGTCTTTCACAGAGTGGTGAACCCCTCCCCATCTTTGCTTCTGACAGACCCATCCTCCCTGGAATGATCTTTTGATACCCAATCATGTTACTGACCTGTTGCCAATTGACCTAATTAGTTGTGTGATATTCCACCAGGTTTAGTTTTTTAGCATTACCCAACTTTTCCAGTCTTTTGTTGCCTAAAATATAGGGTTTAAATGATTTGCACATCATTGCATTCTGTTTCTATTTACATTTTATGCAGTGTCACAACTTTTTTGGGAACAGGGTTGAATAAGCCCTCCACTTAGTGCTATCTGTTTGTTTGTGGCAAATGCAATTTTGTCCAGTCATCTTGGTTGATGTTTATTGGTCTGCATCAACCTTCAGCTGATGGATCTCCTTTATTCATATGTTTAGACTTGGATTTTGCTCTTATCTACATGTTGAAGGGTTGGGTTAGGTTGGTCCACACTTGTATTTTACCTAAATTTAGACAGCTTATGGTTGTTTATACTGTATATATTTGCAAGAAATGGAATCATGGGATCTTCTGAGGCTTTTACAGTATCTTCCACAGGTAGAGCATGGCTTTTGCAGCACTAGGATACAGGATTCAGTTCCCAGGAACATTTTTCCCCCCAGAATCGCCGAATAGTCAAACATGACTGTAAATACTCATGACTGTTATTTTGGGTAAAGGTGTATTATAACTTACATTATCTTATATTATTATTATTTGTGGGGTTAGCATATTACGTAATGTGGTCCATGCCCTTAAGTTTGATCTAACAGACATGCTGAATAAACACAGGATTAGGTTTTTACTAAACCTTAATAATCAGAATTTAACACCTTTTGTCTGGGCTTAGCAAGGCTATGCTGTTAAAGCCCAAATTAAATCAATGAAGGTTAAATAGAAGCTGGGAGGCCTACGCTGGATGAAGTCTCCTGTGAAACGGCTTACCTCTTGCAGAACACAATACATCTGAAAATGATTGGACTGGGATTTTCACACTTTCTGTTTTTTGGGATAATGCAATTTCTTGTCTTATCCTGCTTGATCTGTTTTTCTAAGATGTGCTTATCCATCATGAAGTGGCCACTTATCACAGTCGCTGTCTCTTTGGGACCTTAGTCCTCATATCCTTTGACGAGTTGCTGGTGGTTGTGGCTGTTGGTTTCATTGATGTTGTTCTACTGTAGATTGGATGGATGCACAGTGTTGTTGTTATTGATGGTGTCATTATTCTGTGCCGGTTGGCCTACTGTGTATTCCTTATACAACGTTTTCTCCATGGAAGGCCTTGGTCCAACAACTATGGTATCGTAAAAAGTAGACGCTACACATGTTGGAAACACGGTCAAGACTCCTCATGTGAAAGAACATTTATGTAGATCACCTGGTGGCGCTATAACAGGCACTTTTGTCTTGATATGTGTGCATTTGTGATCAAATATGGTACACATGCTGAGGGACAATGACATGCTGAAGTAATTAGCATGTTCATAACTGAGATTTTGTTCACCTTCTGGCTATGCCTTGTGGAGGTTAATGACAATTTTCAATGCAGCCTAGTTCATTGTCCTCATCCACACAACCTTATCCTCATGCCTCAGTGGCATCACTATTCTTCAAAAGCCTACCGCAGTGTGTCATGGGCTGCATCTCCAGGCAGGGCTGTCATATTCATCGTCATTGTGAATCCAGGAGGTTCTGTCTCTGCGTTGGCCTAGCTGTCGGCGCTAACTGTCGTTCTGCCGCCTCAAACCAGCGAAGCGCTGAGATTGAAAATGCATTCCGGATTGGCATCATAAGAGAATTGCTGAGGCGGCCCATTTTATTTTCTGTGTTTGGATAATGCAGAAAGAGGCCCTATGACAGACAGAAGCTATCAGGTGCTCGATGAACCCCACCGCCGGAGTGACTGTTGTTTTGGCCTGGGGAAACGGGGGTTTGGGTTTCCTGCTTTCATCCAAATTATATTGCCATTGGGGAGCTGTAGGCTGTTACGTGTGTGTGTGTGTGTGTGTGTGCGCCTGCGTGCGTGCTACCCACCCGACTTTTTCACAACCAGTATTGACCAAAATCTCCTGACATCACATGGAACGTGACTCAATGTACACATTTTTCAAAACGTTTTTCACTGCTTATGGGATAGGAGTTTAAAGGACAATCCACCACCCTATACTTAGGGGTGTTTTTTCAGTCTTCCTAGATAATAATGAGTGATTGGAGGTGATTCAGATGGATGGATGGAGTATGTTTGAAGTTGGAGCCGGGTGAGTTCAACCAAAGTACTCACTGTTTGCTGTCTCATCTGAGGATGATTTTGATCTAAGAATGAGAGTTACTGTGGCCTTCGTGTTTTGTCGTTTGCTGAGGTTGTTGTTGTTATTCTGTCGACCACTACATTGCAGGATGGCCAGGTTGTCTCATTTTCTGTGGCTTTGTAAGACTTTAGCCTGATGGGAGCCCTACTTCCTGGTCATGTTGTGACCCTACTCTCTCACAATTTTGATGGCACTTATACAGTAATGTGAAAAAGTACACTTCCCGGGAAGTTGTCATTTGCATGAATCGATATATAATCTACACTTCAAACATTGACAGATGAAGGCAGATAGTGATGCTGAAAGATTATACTTTGCAGTCATTTATTCATTAAAAATCAACAGAAATGCATTTTCGTGGTGCAAAAAAAAATATTGAAAAAGTACGCTTCAATTGCTTTTGTTCCCTATTTGGCTGAAATTACCTAATGTAGCTGTTTCTTGTAACTGTATATCAGTCTGTTAGATCGGGTGGAAGGAATTTATGCCCTCTTTTCACAGTACTGCTTAAACTGTCAGTTTTTGAGTGCTTTCTTACATGCACGGCCTGCTTCAAGTCTCCACATTGCATTTCAATAGGATTGAGAATTTGTGTGATTAGTTAAATTGGGTTGCCTTATCTCAATGAATGTGGTTGGAATTGAACTCCATGTGTCAAAAATGTCAAGGGGTGGGGGGGTGGGTGTGCATTGTCTTCACATCAGACTTCCTCGGCTGGCGTTCAGGAAAGCGGAACATGGCTGGACTGTACTGTGTGCGTGCGTGCGTGCTCTGGCCCAAAACAAAGGGTGTGAGTGTGTCTCATCAGCATTCTCCTCACACATACCACTGTACTGCAGAAGATCTGAATCACTATAGGATCCCACTACTTTGGCTTTTTGGCCTCTACAACAGTCTGAACCTTCTCGCGGCAGTTTTTTTCTTTGTGTCTCCATCTCTCATCATTCCCCTCTTTCTCTCTGTCTTTCTGTCTCCCTCCATTCTCTCTGACTCGGTCTCTGACTCTGTTTTTCTGTTTCTCTGTGTCTTTCCTCAGGACAGGACATTTTATAGCGTGGTGTGCTTTCTGAGTGTTCCGAGGCTCTTCCAGCCCTGGCTCGGGGTGGTTTATCAAAGGGCTTTTTATACCATTGTGGACAGGGTTTCGTAGACTGGAACCGACCGACACAGGAAGATGAGTTGTGATTCTGCATTGTTCTGACCCTCCTCCTCCACCCTGTTCCCATCACAGATCAGCGATGCATTCCAGAAGAAGGTGCAGAACAAGATCAAGGACCTCCTCCAGCAGATGGAGGAAGGCCTGAAGACGGCCGACCCCCACGACTTCTCCACCTACACAGGCTGGACAGGTCAGTGTCCCGGCGCACAGGTCGGTGTCCCTGTTAGTCCGGCGGTCGGTGTCCCTGTTAGTCCGGCGGTCGGTGTCCCTGTTAGTCCGGCGGTCGGTGTCCCTGTTAGTCCGGCGGTCGGTGTCCCTGTTAGTCCGGCGGTCGGTGTCCCTGTTAGTCCAGAGGTTGGTTAGGACAACTCATTTCTGACACCTAGAGCTGTAAACTGCTCTTTGATGTAATCCAAAGCTGAGTGATCTTAAACTGAATCCTTGAATGTAAACATGTTAATGTGTGCTGGACGTCCGGCAACATTATATTTTTGGATATTTAAAGCATGAATTCAGGACAATAGCCTTTGGATGCAGTGCCAGGTTGACCATGGGGGCTGTCAACTCTGGGCCTTTCCACTTGTTGAGTTCACACAGAGGCCTGGGAGGGCATTATGAACTAGTTGTCTGCTAGTATCCTTGTGTGCCACTGTCCATAAGGACAACACACAATCTGCCATGTCATTACCACAATATTTTGTTACCATAACAGCATCATTACCCTAATACTCAAAATTCCCTCCCAGTCCTCTATGTGAATTTAACATGTTTCTTTCTTCTAGTCTGGTGTCTTTCTCCTGTGATTATTATTTTTTTGGTCAAGTGAATGGTCAGAAAGCCTGTTAGGACCTATTGTACACTTGTCATGGCTATAGGAAAAGAATTTGAGAAGACCAAGTGAATTGCTATAGTAGTAGTTCACGATCAGTTGGCAGTAAGATATGATAACTATCCTATGAAATTGGAGTAAGGTGTACTGTGGTGGTCTAATTTAGCTATCTTAAGATGAATGCGCTATGGATGAAAAACTTCTGCTCAATGAATATAATAATAAAAATATAATAATAAATTATATTTACCACTAGGTTGTCAATTTAAACAGTATTGTAAAGGAGGGGAATTTTCCTTCTCTGTAGGTATCGCCCTGCTCTACCTCCAGTTGCACCGGGTCACCTGCGAGGCCTCCCACCTCCAGAGGGCGCTGGACTACGTGAAGAGGACCTTAAGGATCCTGAACGGCCGCAAAATCACCTTCCTGTGTGGGGATGGAGGGCCTCTGGCCGTTGCCGCTGTGGTTCACCACCGACTCCACAACAAGACGGAGAGTCAGGAGTGCCTGACCAAGTAAGAGGAGTGTCTCTACTCAACCTCCAGGGGAGGGGCGTGTGTCTGTACTGTCCTTTACCTCCAGGGGAGAGGTGTGTCTGTACTGTCATTTACCTCCAGGGGAGGGGCGTGTGTCTGTACTGTCCTTTACCTCCAGGGGAGAGGTGTGTCTGTACTGTCATTTACCTCCAGGGGAGGGGCGTGTGTCTGTACTGTCATTTACCTCCAGGGGAGGGGCGTGTGTCTGTACTGTCCTTTACCTCCAGGGGAGAGGTGTGTCTGTACTGTCATTTACCTCCAGGGGAGAGGCGTGTGTCTGTACTGTCCTCAACCTCCAGGGGAGAGGTGTGTGTCTGTACTGTCATTTACCTCCAGGGGAGAGGCGTGTGTCTGTACTGTCCTTTACCTCCAGGGGAGAGGCGTGTGTCTGTACTGTCCTTTTGCTCCAGGGGAGAGGCGTGTGTCTGTACTGTCCTTTACCTCCAGGGGAGAGGCGTGTGTCTGTACTGTCCTCAACCTCCAGAGGAGAGGTGTGTGTCTGTACTGCAGGGGGGACAGACTCTCCCTTTATCTGGGAATTACAGATAAAAAATGACCTTGTAACTTGTTGTAAAGATCCTCTAGATCCTTACAATTTGTTCCTGGCTTTACCATTTGATCTGATGATTGTTAATCATGCGCCAATCATTTGGTGCCCCTACCATAATATTCCACATCATGTTGCTTTTCCCCTAAATTGTTTTCGGTCCTAAATCCCAGGCGTAATGGGGTCAGCTGTCTGGTTACTGTAGGGTGTTGCTAACCCCAGTGTCCCAGGCTGGCTCCTGACCCGATCTGCTGGCACTAGAACTGGTGGAGCTTACAGCAAGGGGCTGATTAAATGTCTGTAAACCTCCCCACCACACACACACACACACACACAATCCATTGCTCACGAATGCCCCACCAAAGGACCTCTCGCTAGTCTGCTGGCTCACCAGCTTATTCACTCATCAGCAATGGCAACCTTCTCTTTGATGTTCAGACCTGGTCTCTTTCTGTCTTTAAAGCAGTCGGAGCCCAGAGCCTGCATGTCCACCCATGTCCACAGGATGCAACTGAAGCGAGTGTGACTCAGTCAGCCTCTATCTTTTGTCCTTTTCAATGTGTTAATTTCTTTATTACTGAAATATGCCTTTCAGGAGAAGCTTTATCTGACTTGGGGTTTTCACCTTGAGTAAAGGTGTGTGTGTGTGTGTGTGTGTGTGTGTGTGTGTGTGTGTGTGTGTGTGTGTGTGTGTGTGTGTGTGTGTGTGTGTGTGTGTGTGTGTGT
>JACXGI010012426.1:0-22810 GCA_016801175.1 Esox masquinongy | reverse complement strand
TTTGCCTTTCATACAGATGAGGTTTCTAAATGGTGACCCAGAAGTCTGTTTTTATGTGTTTTTATTGTAGCCAAGGGGTTTGTGATTACCAGGATACATCATAATAGATTATATCTGTTACAGAAATGAATCTAGGACCCAAAATGTCCAAGTCGTGAAATCCGGCCGAAATCTCCTCGGACCTTGGAGGGTTAACAGACTCTCTGCGTAACTAACTACAGGGAGGAGGTCAACTGCCTGGTGGCATGATGCGCTGATTACAACCTGGCCCTCAATGCAAAGAAAACCAAGAAGCTCACTGTGGATTACAGGAAATTTAAAGGCTGCAATCACGCTACAGTTCTCATCAATGGCACTCTGGTGGAGCATGTGTACAGCTTCAAATTCCTGGGTGTCCACACCTCCAAGGACCTCTCCTGGTCCATCAATGCCTGAGCCCTGGTCAAAAAAGCGCGGCAGCGACTGTACTTCTTGAGTAGGCTGAAGAAGGCCCGTCTGTCTCCCAAGGTCCTTGTGAACTTCTAACCACTGCACAACAGAGAGCATTCTGACTAACCGCGCCACAGTGGTTGTTCCGTAGCCAACAGGAAGGCCCTCAAAACGGGTGTTGAAAGCGGTCCAGCACATCCCGGGTACCCAGCTCCCAGCCATCGTAGACCTCCAGCGCAAGCGGTGTCTGGGCAGGGCGTGCGGCATCACCAGGCACCGTTCACACCCATGCCACAAACTGTTTGCCCCCCTCTCATCAGGCAGGCGGTACAGGTCACTACATTCTCACACCAGTAGGCTCAGGAACACGTAACCCTGCTGAACTCTGCGCCCCATCATTAACTATACCCACTCTATGTACTACTGGACTCTGTCACAGTTTACAAGTCCGAAAAGGAAGTTTTCAGTTGTCTACAAGTGTGTGTCATTGCTGCTATTCCTGTACTTCATTGCCACATGCTAACTTGCACCTTAAACTTGCCCTCATTGCACATTTAGAACTGCCACTGTACTTACCTTTTCTACAGTTACAGTGGATATAAAAATTCTACACACCCCTGTGAAAATGCCAGGTTTTTGTGATGTAAAAGAATGAGACAGAGATAAATCATGTCAGACCTTTTTCCACTTTTAATGTGACCTATAATGTGAACAATTCAACTGTTCAAAGTATATGATGGGCAACCACACGCCCGCATGCCTGTTGTGCAAGCACAGCGGAGGAGGCATGCGGAGACACTGAGGTGGATCAATCCAGGGGGTGGATTTCCCCTGATGCCTGGCCCGCGAGGAAATCCCCTGTGATGTTGACAAGGTCCGAACAGAAGGCGGGATCCATAAGCCCCCCCCCCAGACCCCCACCACACACGCACACACAAAACAAGTTTTTTTTTTTTTTTTTACCCAATAGCAATTTATCCAGCAATTTGTTTAGTTTTATTTTCTTTTTTTTTACTTTTGTTTTGTTGCTAAATTTGATTATTTGTGAATCTATTTTTCTTTATTTCTGTGAGAATTTTAGTTTTTTGTAAAAACTCTTGTTTGATTACTGCAGAAACTCTGCTTTCGAGTTTTACAGAAGACTGAGTCTGAGAAAATGACAATAAAAATAGAAACACAAAGACTGCAGTGTTTTACATAAAGGCCATCAGTGTGTTGCTGGTGATATGAAAGAGTAATTCAAATGGTGCTTGTGTGTATGGTTTTGTTGCAAGAGTTTCGTTTTTTGAAGGGAGTGTTAAGTTTTGATTGCAGTGTTTTATTTTGGCATAGATGTGAGTTGTTAATCTCCAAGTGCTATGTCTGATTGGCTTGTGTGTAGAGTTTTGACATAATGAGCCCAAGTCTGCAAAAAGTGTGTAAGCAATGGGCGAAAACTGTAATTGCACATCTATACATTCCACTTGTACATACATATACTTAATACTTGTAAATGTTTTCTGCTCTCCTCTATTTGCATTTCTGGTTAGACGCAAACTGCATTTCATTGTACTGTACTTGTACTGTTCAATGAAAAAAAAGTTGAATCTAATCCAATCTAACTCTGATTAGGCTTGAAATATGTCAGTGTATAACAAGAAGGTGAAACTTAATGTCATCACATTAAATTATGAAATCTAACAAACACACTGTCATTTTATTGTTACACTTAACATCTCTTAATGGTTAATGGCTCCAAAAATAATAAAAAATACATTTAAGATATCATCAAGCGTACTTACAGGTTGCTGAAGAGTGGTCTTGAATGTCGAGGAAACAGAAACTGTGGTTTGAGGTCTGTGGATGACCCAACTTAGTACTCAGTGACCATAGAGTTGGATAGAGAGCTCTTGCTACAAATGCACCGTTTTTAGTTTTACCAAACATCAATGAACTCAAAGTAGTGAGGAAAAAAAGACAACTGGAGGTTTACTTCTTAAAGGGGAACATCATCCATGGAGGATGTCAGGTGCTGTGTATCATGTCTAAAACACTTCTAGGGTAGTGAGAGTGACCAAATACTAATTACACCCACATGATTTAGGATTGGTCAGTATGACATTCCCATTTATTTCGGCACTAATGTATCTATTCATGAAAGTGATAATGAACTAGCGAGTGTTAGATGAAGGACAGGAAGAATGCATCAAATCCAGTGTTGATTATCTGTCCTAGAAATGTGTACCTTCACCACGTGAGTTTCGCCTCCCCTCCTGTATCAGCATCACTCAGAAGTCCTGCAGGACCAGAGCTTCAAAATGGGGATCCTGAATGCAGTTCTGCTGCCACCCCCTGATGAGGCATGCCTTCCTCTGATCAAGCTTCATTATGGGAAGAATAAAAGGGCCCTGGAAGAGCAGGTCGGGGCAGAGAGAAACTGTGCTGACAATCCTCACTGGCCTTACAGGTGCTCTGCCCCAGTGTTTCACTGAACCTCTCTGTCTTCCCTGTGTTTCTCCCTGTGACACTAGTAACTTAAAAATGTAGCCTTGTTCACCCAAATGAACTTGCTTGCTTTGCTAACTAAAACAAGAAAAGCAACATGGAAAATTACATTTTTAAGTGATGTTGGAGGAGTCATTTTCGGACCAGATTTAGTTCCTTGACTGTTGACCTGACATTCTCTTCAAGAGTCTCCTGGTGTACTCATTTATGGTTCCCTTGATGACCTACAGTTGACCAGGTCCAGAGGAAGAAAAGCAGCCCCAGAACTTGACATTCCCACCACCATGATTGACTGTTGGGAAGGTTCATATGGTGTTTGGCTTTTCACGTGCATAAAAGTTTGATTGTGACCCAAGAGGTTTGTGACCCAGGGGCAACAGGCAAACTGGTCAAAAAGGCTGGCAGAAGGCAAAAGCAAAGGCAATTGTCAGGCAAAATGTTGGTCAACAAACAACGGTCAGGAGATCAAAGAACTAAGGGGGATATACTAAATAGATTTTGAAAAAAACGTCTCGGTATGTATTCATGAGAAAACAATTTGTCACAAGGAACTAGTGATAAGGGAAGACCTAAATAGGAAGTATAAATGGAGAACAGGTGTTATTACTTGGGTATTTGGGATCTGGGGTGTGAGCTGTGTTCAAGGTTTATTTGTTAAATGCATCAAACAACACAGCGTCATCCTGTACGATTAAATTCTTCTGACATGGCACCTGACAACTACGTAGTGAAAAATAAAGAGGAAGAATATATAAGCAACAATATAGCAACACAAAATTATACTAACAACAATTCAATAATATACATAACACTACACTAGCAGCAGTCTAAAAAGGGGTACTTCCGTAGAGGGAGGTTGTGTATGTGCATGAGATGGAACTGCAGGCAGGGGGCGTGAATGTGCAGGGTGAGGACGAGGGCTGCGGGAGGACCTTACACAATGCAACTTGGGGTTCACTTATTTTTGCACCTGCGCTAATGCCTTTTAAATGTTGTTTTTCTCCTACACACATTTCCTGTAAACCAACATGTGGAACTGTTAACTATAAAATGTTGCGACATAGAAAAAACACTGGTAACATGGTGGTATCGTGGTGAGCACTAAAATGTTCTACAACTGCACAATGGGTTCACATAGTTTCCAGCAGCACTCTGCTGTATGCTGTGGATGACAGGCAGGGGTGGGATGATGAATATATTGCTGGGTGATCTCTGAATACTTGTCATGAACAAAATGTTCTTAAAGTGTTATTTTAGGATAGGCAGGCTTACATCAATGCAAAAATAAATGTCTTTCTGTGTCTTGTTTTTTTAGCCCCCACTGGATAAGTAGCTAAATATAATGCCACTATCATCCACTAGACTGGGGGGAAACGAATGGTATCGGTTGGTGAATTCACATTCAGACTGTGCCAGTCCAACACACTGTTGCTACTACACAAATAACCAACCGAAGTAGCCTCTAACATAACGGAAAATAAAGAAGAAATCACTTTGACAACCAAATAAACAAACAAATGTGTTCCACAAAAGGGCGTCTAAAAGACACCCACTGTGAAAGGCCATTAAATTTGCCACAGAAATATAGGTTTCGAATTATTATGGGGTGTGAAAAATCTATGTGGAGCCAAGCAATCAATTTGATTTCAATATGTGCATGCATGTCCAAGCATCGAAGTTTATGAGCAGAAAACCTGTATGTGCAGCCAAAATAGTAGCCGTTACTGTAAGTAAGCAACACTGCAACGTGGTTGGCTAGCTTTAGTTTGTTTGTAGTTGTTTTCCTATTTTCACCCTGCAGTAATCCTGGGGATGGCAGTGCTTAAACAAGAAGAGGACATTTTTGTGGTTAACACATTTTAACAAGGCAGTATTTCTCTCCATTGACATGCAAATAGAACCTGATGTGACAGGGTTGCTGTTCACAGGCAGTGTATCAGCCACTTTCGCTCCACAGCCGTTGTTGTGTACAGCACCTCCTCACCTTCTGTCATGTACCTCCTCACCTTCTGCCATGTAACTCCTAACCTTCTGTCATGTACCTCCTCACCTTCTCTCATGAACCTCCTCAACTTCTGCCATGTAACTCCTCACCTTCTGTCATGTACCTCCTCACCTTCTGCCATGTAACTCCTCACCTTCTGTAATGTGCCTCCTAACCTTCTGTCATGAAACTCCTCACCTTCTGCCATGTAACTCCTCACCTTCTGTCATGTACCTCCTAACCTTCTGTCATGTACCTCCTCACCTTCAATCATGTACCTCCTCACCTTATCATGTAACTCTTCACCTTCTGTCATGCACAGTATGTCACGAATGTGAGTACACCCCTCACATTTTTGCAAATATTTGATTATACCTTTTAATGTGACAACACTGAAGAAGTGACACTGTCCTACAATGTAAAGTAGTGAGTGCACAGCTTGTATAACAGTGTAAATCTGCTGTCCCCTCAAAATAACTCAACACAGAGCCATTAATGTCCAAACCGCTGGCAACAAAAATGAGTACACCCCTAAGTGAAAATGTCCAAATTGGGCCCAATTAGCCATTTTCCCTCCCCGGTGTCATGTGACTCGTTAGTGTTGCAAGGTCTCAGATGTGTATGGAGAGCAGATGTGTTAAATTTGGTATTATCGCTCTCACACTCCCTCATACTGGTCACTGGAAGTTCAACATGGCACCTCATGGCAAAGAACTCTCTGAGGATCTGGAAAAAAGAATTGTTGCTCAACATAAAGATGGCCTAGGCTATAAGAAGATTGCCAAGACCCTGAAACTGAGCTGCAGCACGTTGGCCAAGACCATACAGCGGTTTAACAGGACAGGCTCCACTCAGAACAGGCCTCGCTATGGTCGACCAAAGAAGTTGAGTGCACGTGCTCAGCATCATATCCAGAGGTTGTCTTTGGGAAACAGACGTATGAGTGCTGCCAGCATTGCTGCAGAGGTTGAAGGGGTGGGGGGTCAGCCTGTCAGTGCTCAGACCATACGCCGCACACTGCATCAAATTGGTCTGCATGGCTGTCGTCCCAGAAGGAACCCTCTTCTTAAGATGATGCACAAGAAAGCCCGCAAACAGTTTGCTGAAGACAAGCAGACTAAGGACATGGATTACTGGAACCATGTCCTGTGGTCTGATGAGACCAAGATAAACTTATTTGGTTCAGATGGTGTCAAGCGTGTGTGGTGGCAACCAGGTGAGGAGCACAAAGACAAGTGTGTCATGACAAAAGTCAAGCATGGTGGTGGGAGTGTCATGGTCTGGGGCTGCATGAGTGCTGCCGGCACTGAGGAGCTACAGTTCATTGAGGGAACCATGAATGCCAACATGTACTGTGACATACTGAAGCAGAGCATGATCCCCTCCCTTCGGAGACTGGGCCGCAGGGCAGTATTCAAACAAGATAATGACCCCAAACACACCTCCAAGATGACCACTGCCTTGCTAAAGAAGCTGAGGGTAAAGGTGATGGACTGGCCAAGCATGTCTCCAGACCTAAACCCTATTGAGCATCTGTTGGGCATCCTCAAACGGAAGGTGGAGTAGTGCAAGGTCTCTAACATCCACCAGCTCCGTGATGTCGTCATGGAGGAGTGGAAGAGGACTCCAGTGGCAACCTGTGAAGCTCTGGTGAACTCCATGCCCAAGAGGGTTAAGGCAGTGCTGGAAAATAATGGTGGCCACACAAAATATTGACACTTTGGGCCCAATTTGGACATTTACACTTAGGGGTGTACTCACTTTTGTTGCCAGCGGTTTGGACATTAATGGCTGTGTGTTGAGTTATTTTGAGGGGACAGCAAATTTACACTGTTATACAAGCTGTGTACTCACTACTTTACATTGTGGCACAGTGTCATTTCTTCAGTGTTGTCACATGAAAAGATATAATCAAACATTTACAAAAATGTGAGGGGTGTACTCACGTTTGTGAGATACTGTACCTCCTCACCTTGTCAGGTAACTCCTCACCTTCTGTCATGTAACTCCTCACCTTGCCATGTAACTCTTCACCTTCTGTCATGTTACTCTTCACCTGTAATGTAACTCTGATGCAGTGTTATGTTGTCGGCAGGTCATGACTTGGTGAGTTTGGATTGACTGTAGTGACAGAGGGAGTGTCAAAGCCACGTTAAAACAAATCAGTGAATTTCACATTTTGTTTAGCAATTGAATGTACAGGTGCTCTCTTTCCAGAGTTCTTCCCAGCACCATGTGAACACAGATGTTGTCAGGACCAGGTCACCAGAAGATGACACTAATGAATCTGTGTCTGTGTGTGTCGGTGTCTGTAGCTATTTGTAATCATTTGTAATGATTATTAATGTATATTAATGAATTCAGTCCTATGATGTCTCCTATGAGGGGTGAAACTATGTGAGGTACAAGATATCTTGTGACCAATATGAATTTCATATTCGAAGAGATATTCCTGTTACTCTGTAGCATCCTGTCTTGTCTGGTGAATTTACTTGCCACTCCAATTAAATATAACTGTCTACAGGTCTGCAGTATTTGGCTAAATGAACCATACTGGTAAGCTAAATAACAAAACACATTTTTACAAAATGTAAGTTTGATGTATAGAAATGTTTTTAAACAATAGACATTGCCCAGGCCCGGGTAATGGCTATTTGATCATTGAAACGGACAGGTTTATGTTGGAGATGGGTCGGATGGAATGATGTGTTATGAACTGGTGTGGCATTGCTGTCACAATATATGGCTATTTATTAGGGTGCTGTGTAGTGCAAAGGGCGTGCCCTTCCTAGAAGTGTATCACAATAATGTAGTGGGTATAAACAAAGCTCTTCTACTACTAGCATCAAGTAATAGTAGCGTCTCTGGTATCCCCTAGGAGGTTTTTATGAATGTATTTATTGCAGAAGTTATGTACCAATAAAGACTATTGTCATTCCACTGTTGTTCTCAGCCTAGTGGTGTGTGTGAGGAAAAGCAGATCTCCTACACCAGACCAAACTGGGTTCATCAAAGGTGGGGACAGCTACGCTATCCTCTTGTTCCAGTGGCCTTACCACCATCTACGGTTGGTCAGGAGGGTTTTATTGCACTATAAAAAACAGCATTCTATTTCCCAAAGTAAAATTAAACACAGTGTCTTTTTTGCTATGTAGTTTCTACCGCAGGCCTGCGGTTTTCAACTGAGATGTGTAAATATTGTATCCAAAATATTGTTTATCTATTTCTGAGTTAATTGAAGGTCATTACATACACCAAAAACGTGCACAGCAATGACAAAACGATATTTGTGGTTAGTGTGCCTTATATCCAACTCTGTGGTGTGTGACTGTCAAGCAAGTGTGCCCTCTATCCAACTCTATGATATGTGAAAGTCAAGCTGTGTGACAGTGTCAACCACAAACCTAAAAATTCACAAACAGTATTTGACTATTTGACTCGTGAACATGCAAGACCTCTTACCTTCTCTCTGTGAGTATGATTTATTTTATCTTATATGTATCTTTTTATGCTCTTTATTTTGCCATGAATCCCTATCTTCTATTGTGGACATAGTAAATGTGTGGAAAGTAGTTGTTGCTGTGATGTCCGTAATTATTTTTTATACATGATGGAGAGATATACTGTATATTGTGCATTACCTTTCACAAAATATTGCAGAAGAAAGAGTAAGAGGGATTTACTCTCCAATCTTTGGGGTCAATATTGACACCATGCAATGTTTAATGTCTCGAAATACATGATTGACATCTTGTCTTTTGCTTCTTATTTAATTACTTTTCCTAATTTAATGGAGACAACTGGGTAAACATAAAATTAACATTAAACTAGCCCTAACCTCAAACCGCAATGCAAAATGCCTAAACCTAAACATAACGTCTCCTTTCATTTCCTCCATTCCTCTCTCTGTTCCTTCCCCTAGATTGAGTGGGCGACCCACAATGCACTGATCACGTTTCATGTTCATTTGTGAAATGTACCGAATAACAAAGCGTCATCATGCACAATGAAATTCTTGTGAGGTGGCACATAATTTACAGGGACAAGGGAGCTGTTTTGCAAAACAGCCAGTGTTACAGTATAATTGTGCCATCACATTACTGTCCAAATGAGCGAGGACAGCATATTGAGAGCAGGGAGTGTGCAGTAATGTTCATTCACCAGTGTTGAGCGCTATAGAAAAGAACACAGCAACCTGTACATGCAGTAACCTTGCGCCACATATTGAGACTTATGGAGTAACTTAATGATGGGTGAGGAGTGACGGGAAGGTTTCGTATCTTGCCTCTTAAAATAACATGCAAGGACAACACCTCAAAACATAGAATATGGAAATTTTCTGTCAGGCTCTGCTTGCATGCTATTTCATGTATTCACACCCCGCCTGGGCTATATATATAAAATGTATTAACAACAGAAATCACACCTACTAATTTCAGCACTACCAGTAAGTGTTGGTATAGATCAGTGGTTCCCAACCAGTGGTATTAGGACCCCTGGGGGTACCTTGCCTTTCTACAAGGGTATTGTAGAAAGGCAAGGGTATTTCTACAAGGGTATTACTAAAAGCATTAATCGTAGAACTCAGTGGTGCCCAATCCTCTCCTGGGGCCCCCCAGCCATCTCACAGTTTAGTTTCAGCCCTGAACTAGCTCACCTGATTCAACGGGTAAGGGTTTATTCATTAGTTAATACAGTGGTGCCCAATCCTTTCCTGGGGTCTCCCCAGCTGTTCCATGTATTAGATGTAGCCCAGAGCGAGCACACCTGAATCACCTTGTTAACTAATTATCACGCCTTTGGCTGCTTGATTCAGGTGAGCCAGATCAGGGCTACATTTAATACATGGAACGGCTGGGGAGGCCCCAGGAGTTAATACATTGATTCAGGTGTGCTAGCTCTTGGATACATCTAATAGATGTATGGCTGGGGGGGTCCCCAGGAGAGGGTTGGGCAGCACTGGTATAACTGACCTGCTTACTGATTATTTGTTCCTGTATTTACCTAATCGCCTCTTGACTGTAACTGAAGACATTGAGATTTCCGCCTATACTGCCATTCCTGATAATAACTGCATATTATGTGCACTTAAGTTGTCAGGACATGCACAGTGAAGGGATTCTGTATAGTATACACCTGGGAGATTATGAGGAATTAATCAGAATATAGATGAAAAAGGTTTTTTATGCACAAGCTTAAACACACAAAACAAAGAAACGTTTTTACTTTTTTTATTTTTCCATGGACAGGCTGAAAATCTTATTTTGATATTTACTGCTACAAACACATCCTATGGTTTCCCAAACATGTCAACATTATCAGAAATCAATTGGGGATTGATAGACATAAGAGCTAGATCTGGGCAGATTTCTTAGTAGGTGGTGTCAGGAGACGTTTCCAAAGTGTCCCTCAACCTCAAGTTGAATGCGCAAAGACGCAGGCACTCTGTGGACATTCAATATGTTTTATCAAGACCTAGACCAGAAATGTTGTACTCCACCGGAAAGGGGAGATTCGCAACTTCCAATAAAGACACTACCATCCAATAAAGGATAGGTGGAACCGTTCAGAACTTTTAATCAATTTAATAAATCACTACCCCATATCTGGTGAACTTACATCCCATTAATTATCATAACCTTTTTTGTGACCCTAACTCTAACCTTAACCCTAACCCTAAACATCATACTAAATGATGCATCACCCTAAATTAAGCAAGCAGTTGCTTATCAACAGATTTCAAAATGAAGTGTAATAAAAATGTATTTTTACGATAGCATTTTTGAAATCAACTTAAGTGGGAAAGTGTTGTTTTTTATGTTTCAAAGATTGCAGGTGGGAGATTCAACTAAATGTTAGAAGTGTTACTGTGAAGGTGCACATCTTTACATAAAGAGAACCATACAGCACATCATGTCAAGACCAAAATGCTTTTTTATTCATACAGGGAGATAAAGCTAAAACCTAGGTGTTTTTTTTTTGCACTTTCGGCCTGTATTGCAGCATTTAAAAAAAACATACACTGACGAGCCAAAACATTACGACCACTCACATGTGAAGCCATTAAAGTTGATCATCTCCTAACAAGGGTACATGTCACAGTGTGGGTAGATTGTAAGCAAACAATCAGTTCTCGTAGTCAACGTGTTGTGTCATTGCTTAAAACAGGATGTGAC
This sequence comes from Esox masquinongy, assembly GCA_016801175.1. Lineage (NCBI taxonomy): Eukaryota > Metazoa > Chordata > Actinopteri > Esociformes > Esocidae > Esox > Esox masquinongy. The sequence continues at coordinate 11,737 of JACXGI010012426.1, read as the reverse complement.
AGGTGGGAAGGAGATGGAAAAACCGCGTTACTTCCTGCATGCATAACATCGTAAATCATTTCCTCCGAATAGGTTTGCTGCAGGATAGGAGTACCAATGGTTCAGCTTTGAATTTACTAGCTACAAATAGACAGTTCTCGTAAATCAATTATCCTCTGAGGATTTTCTTCATCCTATCGGAATTTCGGTTGGCGAAGTTCAAATATCCATTGTTAACGTTGTCCTCAGTATGATCACGATCAGTAGGGTACGTTGCTCCCAGTCATCAATGTCAATGTAGGGAGAATAGGTTTGTTGGTGGGCTCGCATGCATCCGCGTTTCCTTGCTCTGCTTTTATAGTTTAGCCTGAATGAAATGTGAGGGCTTGACTAAGCATTAAGTTTCCCTCCTGACTGACAACTTTCTATGTTCTCCCAGCCCCCCTATGAATAATACCTGTCAATAGGGGTCAAGAACATATAGCGGCTTTGTTCTGCACGCAGACACTAGAGCAATTAGCACCTCTCTCAGATGAGTCCCGATCCTCACATTTACACTGGTCCTTCTCAGGATCGAGCGCAATGTGGATACACAAATTACCCCTCACTGTTGAATCTCTCGTTAACTTTTGTTAACGGTTTCCTCTAATTGGCCCATAGGTCGTGAATAGTGTCCTGTGACTGACTAAGGCAAAACACTAAGTGCTAGCCGTGGACAGTCATCAAAACATAGCATGAGGACAGCATGAGTTAGCATGTCAAATTATTGGTGGATAAATCCTTTGTACTAGCAGGAATGTTGTGTCGTTTTTCAGTTTAATATATCTACTAACTGGTAGTACCAAATACGTTACCAATAACGTAATTCACTGAGATACAGAGAAGTTGTTAAGAAAGGGAAGAATACAGAACATCACACACGATGATCATTGTGCACATTTTCCTTCTTATACTAAATCCTCAGTTTATGTTTTTTTCTTAAAACAGGAATGACATACAATTCTTTTCAGTTTTAGTTTTGCTTTTTCACCAAAATATCTAGTTCCTAAAGCTGCCGTTCATGCTGTTTGGATATTGACACGATTTGTTAAGGTTAGCAAGGTGTTTCAGATCAGCTTTGGACTATATGTTGTGAGGACAGTACAAGACCTTGGCTAAGTTTGGTATCCTACTTTTGACATAGCTTTCTGGAGTGTGACGTACACCGCAAAGAGTGTTTATGCCATGAAGGGGTCAAGAGTGGAGATGTCCTGTTCTTACACATTTCCAAATGGAACAGTCATATCAACCTTCTGGTTCACTAAATATGGTACTGATGGGAATCCTGTGAATCTGAGTGTTGACCCAGACTACAGAGATTGTGTGACATACAGGGGTGATAAGAAGAACAGCCACGCTCTGACAATCACAGACCTGAGAGAGAGTGACTCAACTGAGTACAAATTCAGATTCATAACTGATCAGACTGGAGGGAAATATACTGGTCTTCCTGGGGTCAATTTGATTTTAGGTACAGTAATATATTTGTATTGCTATCATGTTGATTTCAAATGCTTATTGCCAGTTAGGTGTGGGGAAATGTTTTTATCAATAAAATGCAAATAGTAATGAAATACACTGTAGGTGATACAGAGGTTGAGATAATGGTTGTATTTTGTTTTTTACTGAAGTTTGTTGGCAACACTTAATCTGAAATGTACTTGCCTAACCATGCTGATATTATGTGTTCATGACATTTGTTTTAAGAATGTGAAATTATTCATTTTCACTCAAATTGTTTGAGGTCCAATTCATGACCACGACCTTGCCTCAAGGCAACAGCGGGCTTGGGAGATTCAAAGATTGCATGTGTCCCCTTTTTTTTCACACTGCTCGCTCAACCAAGAAGTACTGGTACCTAAGGAAACAACCATATTTGTGCTTGCAAGTACCTGACCTACCACAAGTAGTAGACAAAGCACAATGAAACAAGGCAGCCTTTTCCGACACGCAGCCCTTCAGCCATGGTCTGTGCTGAGCCCATGTGTTCTGCCCCAGGAAGTGTTGGGACCAGGATTTGAACTTCTATTCTCAGTGACAAAACTGAACTGCAAGGCGTAAACTTCATAGCTGCGCCATTTGGGAAGACCACACATGAACATTTACAATATTTTTTACCAAATAAATAATTAGGACATCCAGTTTGTGACAATGGCTCAATTTTTTTGCGATTATTAAGAAGTAGTTCCAGAGGTCAAAGATTGAAGCACGTCTCCTCCAAAGCATCTCAAGCAATCACATTGAGCTGTTCTGCTTCTTATGACACCCCTCGTTCAACCAATATTCCTCAGTAAACGCACCGGAGGAGAACGCATTCCCTGACCAACAAACCAATTGAGCTCACAGGCGACCGACGTACAGTGAAACGTGATGACACAACACTCCCCTTTTGACACGTTATGACAATATGCTTCAAATTAAATGACTCTGACATGACTCCGACAGTTTTAACACATTTTGACAAAACACTTCAAATTAAAAGTTGCCTGTTGTTTTTTACAGGCGTTTAAAATTATACCAATTGCGATGTTTACGTATTATCAGGTGTGTTTTGTCTCCAATTCACTGATAAATGTCTTTTCAAGCTCAACTTTAGTGTGAGCCAACAGATCGTGGCTTAGTTCTGATTTCCTTTCGTTCTGTTACTGTCTTATGTTCTGTGACAGTGTTCTGTTTCGTGTTAATGCGTAATAATTGTTCTGTTTCGGCACTGAATGTAAAAGGTTGGAGTGTGAAGTACACCGCAGAGAGCATCTGTGCCTTGAAGTGGTCAACAGTGGAGCTGTCCTGCTCTTACACATATCCCAGTGGTACAGTCACATCAACCTTCTGGTTCACTAGAAAAGATGCTGATGGGAATCCTGTGAACCTGAGTGATGACCCAAACTACAGAGGTCATGTGATGTACCGTAACCATACAAAAAATAACCACATTCTGAATATCACAGACCTGAGAGTGACTCAACTTTCTACTGGTTCAGATTAACAACAAATCAGACTGAAGGGAAATTTGCTGGCAAACATGGAGTCATTCTGTCTGTCACAGGTAGGCCTACAGTGCAACATAATTCCAATGTATACACACAGTTGCAAGAAAACGTTTGTGTGTCCTTTTGAATCACCTGAATACTTGACACCAACGTGTTCAGTGAAGACGCGTGAATGTTTTGTCTCTGTTTTTGTTTATTACATACTGTCCTGTTCTTTGGTATGTCCCACAGTGTTCGGCTATTGAAATGGACGTCATGACAAGGTCATTCTGTCAATTGTCTATAAAACTCCAGGTCTGCAGGTGCGGGTGACTCCAGACGCAGGGCGACAGAAGACTCTGACCTGTAGAACCACCTGTGCCCTGCCTGACAACCCTACCTACATCTGGTACAAGAACGGACATCCTGTAAAAGAAGAACACTTCCCCTCGTTTTCCATCAGCAGTGGCGCTGAAGACCATTACGCCTGTGTCGTAAAAGACTATGAGCAGATACGCTCCACTGCAGTGTGTGAGTCAAGTAGTATGGTGCTCTGCAGGTCTCATGCAGCCATGCAAAAGAGGCAGATCGTCACATCAGTCACAAAACAACAAGCCTGTTTTACTTATAGCTAACCATGTTCTCTTCAGTAACTGTATTTGCTTCGTACACTGTCTTTTTTTTTTAGATGACCCAAAAAACACGTCAGTATCAGTCAGTCCCTCTGGTGAAATAGTGGAGGGCAGTCCAGTGACTCTGACCTGCAGCAGTGATGCCAACCCCCCTATGGACAAATACACCTGGTACAAGACAACTGTAACCTCACCAAAAGCATCAGGACAGAGTTACAGCATCACTAACATCACATCTGAGGACAGTGGAGAATACTACTGTGAGGCTGAGAATGGAATAGGATCTAAGAAATCTAGAGCTCTGATGATCAATTTAGAAAGGAAATTTTAATGTTTCCATAATAAATGACGTGGTTCTTGGTTTCAGAAGCAACATTCCTGTTTCTGGAAATAGAGATGTAATTTGTGAACATGGCTGTTGCCTAGGTAGTGTGTAGCCAGCGGCGTAGTGATCCGTTGGAACTCCTCTGTCTTAAATGACATTTTTCTGGTCACTTCTGTTGCCTACAAATGTAACATGGAAAGCTACCCGAAACTGTTTAAATGCTCCGTTTCTAAATACCTTATTAAGCGCAAACACCAATTCCTCAAAAATGTCACGTACCGGCGTTCGCATCTAAGTAGAATTTCACGTCATGTCATTCTTTCTGTAGGCTACTCTAATGTGAACGTTGTTTTTTAGTTGAAGCAACATTCATCTTTTTCATGTACATCTATTTATCCTCACGCCACGATGATGCAGTATATAGCAAGCGGTGCCTGTTGTCAGACTTTACCAAATGCCTAGAACGTTTGTCCACCCAGAGGTGGAACGCAGCAGCCATTTTATGTTCTCATTGATTTTGCTACAATAAAATGCATAGGGGCTTTGTCTTGTGTAGGGACACGCGCTCACTCGCTCGGCGGTGGTCGACTAAAGACTGAAATGACAAGGGAGGGAAAGTTTGGGTAAAAGCTGCTTTGTATCGATGAATAATTATATTAGGCCATATGGATGAAAGCTGTATCCTTCACGGCGATGACAAAAACATATTGTTTATGTTAATTCAAATCTAACACTGTGTTATTTACTCAAGATGTAATCTGCTCATCAAAATATTTTTTTAGGAAAACCCATCTCGGCTATGACTGTGACTCTCATCACCTTGGTGGGATTGGTTGTCCTTCTTTTGACCTTTGGCTTTGTGTGGTTCTGGTGAGTGAAAATAGATTTCTTTTTTGGAGAAATGTTATTTCGATTTTGCACTCGATTTAGCGATTAGATTGAATGGAATTTATTAATTATTCAAATAAATCGATATTCTATAAAACCAGGAAGAAGGCCCCCAAATCCTCCTCCGGCACAGCAGACACAGCAGATGCTGGACAGGTGTGTCTGTTGACTTGAGAACGTAACCGTGACGAATGTTTACCATTTCTAGAACATTCCCTCATGTTGTCTGTCCACCCTACCCGCCAGGGCGGTTCTGTGTATCTAAATGTCCCAAGGAAAGCCGTGTCCCCTACTACAGCCCGGAGAGCAGACATAGCCGACTGGGCAGGTTGGTCTGTTTGAATCGGTAGATCTCTGTCTCCGCCAGGAGGATCCTGTTGATGCAAACATCTCAAACATCTCAAAGGCCATGGACCCTACTGCAGAACAGACAGCAGAGACAACAGGCGACGAGGAGGTGAGTCTGTTGACTGTGATCGATGTTTGTGTTTTGTGTAACATCTCTTCATGTTGTCTGTCCTCACTTCACAGGAGGAAGATTATGTCAATGCAGACATCTCAAACAAGGCCATGGAACCTACTGCAGAATAGACAGCAGAGACAACAGACAATGAGGAGGTGAGTCTGTTGTATCAGAAGATAACTTTGATGTTTGTGTTTTGTGGAACACGTCCTCATCTTGTCTGTCCTTTCTCCATCAGGAAGATTCTGTGTATGAAATCGTATCCAGCATGGCCATGAACCCTTCTGCAAAAGGTGACCAGACTTCTCTGTTTTTGTCCTGGCTAGAGAGGTCAACTAATATTTTTCCGTTGAGCCATGAAAGTAAATGTAAAGTTAATAATAATAATAATACATTATATTTATATAGCACTTTTCAGGGACCCAAAGACGCTATACAAAATTAACATGGAACAGAAAAATACGAAAACCAAAAAATACAACGAGAAAACAAAGGAGATGGCTAGGGGTAGGCGACTTTGAACAGATGAGTCTTCAGGCTTGCTGGAAGATGGGGATAGTCCCAGAGTCACGGATGTTTTTTTTGGGGAGAGAGTTCCAGAGCCCAGGAGCAATCCTTGAGAATGCCCTGTCACCAAAGCCTTTGAGCATGGACTTGAGGATTAAGAGGTAGCCCGCAGTACTGGAACAGAGTGACTGTGTTGGTTGATATGGAAGGTCGGAGAGGTAGGCAGGGACGATATTGTTTAGGGCTTTATATGTCAGTAGGAGGATCTTGTAGTTGATGCGTTGGGAGATAGGAAGCCAGTGTAACTCACAGAGGATAGGGGTGATATGCTGCCGGGACTTGGTGTGAGTCAGTAGTCTGGCCGCAGAGTTTTGAACCATTTGGAGCTTATGGAGGGATGTAGATTGATGCTGGTGAGTAGGGAGTTGCAGTAGTCAAGACGGGAGGTTATGAATGCATGTATTAGGGTTTCAGCAGCAGGACGGGAGAGGGAAGGTCTGAGTTTGGCGATGTTGAGAAGATGGAAGAATTAAGATTTTATAGTCTGTTTAATGTGCTGATCAAAGGAGAGTGTAGAGTCCAGAATGACGCCAAGGTTACGTGCGTTGGTGGATGGAGAAACAGCAGTGAAAGTGCCAGCTTTGGCGAGGGTGGATTTGGTTCAAATGAGTATGAGTTCTGTTTTGTCTCTTTTTAGTTTGAGGAAGTTAAATCAATGTTAATAATTTCATTATCAGACACTTTATTAAAGACCAATCAGAATATAAATTATATTCATGTGCCAAACTCTATAAATGATGTTCATGTGCCAAACTCACCTGCTCCTTCTGATATTAAACTTGACGGTAGACAACTCAAAAACTTTAATATGATATTTAACAAAGAACTGTTTGATGGTATGGGTTTTGATTAATTGTTCTGTGTTCCAAATAGTCTTGTAGCCTTAGGTCCGGTTTAAATGTAGTGCACTACAACAGTAATGGGGAAACATTTGGTACCCAATTCCTGTTTCGTTTCTGTTTGTTTCTCTTTAGATTGACTGCAGCTCAAGTAGCTGAAGAGGAACCCTTTATTATCAACAACACAGATTACAAACCCAGAACCAAGAGGAACTGACCAAAACAAGACCTGAACACAGCAAGACCTGACCGAAACAAGCGCTGAACATGGGACGACCTGAACACAATCAGACCTGAACGAAAGCAGACAACCAAACGGACTTCACACAAGCAAGAAGAAGACCAAGTGGCTGTTCTAATTAATGCTGTATGTGCCATTTTTACTTAGTGTGTTTGAACGCACACTTTTTCCACTTGTTTCATGACATTTATGATATTATTGCTGCATTATTGCCTGCATGTTTGGTTGCAGTACATAGTTTTCAGTATTGCTTATTTTAAAAAAAACATTTATTCAACCACAAAGTTTGGTCTGTGTATTTTTTTAAGAAACAGTTTTGATCAAGCTTTTATAACAAAATATGTGTGACAGTGTTGACAAATTCCTAAATAAACCTTTTAACTAACTGTTCTTGTATTTTCCTTATGTAAACCCTGACATATTTTAGTTGCTCTGGATAAAACCGTTAACTAAATGACTAAAATATAAAAGTACTCTCAGCACAGTTGAAGAAGGACGTCAAATGATAATAGAAAGCTGTAGTCATTTTGACATGCCACTATTACAGGTGGAAGGTCTAGTTTAGTCTAATACTGAAACCTCCCTTTTGTGACGTGGAGGTTTGCCTTTAACTAATCAGAACATACGGATAATGACATTTTATTTCCATTGACAGCAACCTGTCACAAGACGTCACCCCCTTCGCTCAGTAAGGACGCTTTACTTGATTTGTTTGGTTACTGTACATTTATTTGATGTACTTGTCCATTTTCCTTTAAGCTTTTTCTTTCTTTGTTTTGTTGTATATTGATTGCTACTTTTTATCAGGCATTTTGATATAAAATCAGGGACCCTAAAAACTATGATTTTAAAGCTGTTTGCATGTGTGTAGATTTTAGTATCCTTGTGGGAAAAGGTTGACCATATAGTGTCAATACGCTGGTCCCTGTGAGAAAAATGGAAGTGTTAAATTGAGAGTAAAAACCTACAACTGATCTTGGGCTTAGAATTATAGATGTAAGGGTTAGGATTAGGAAATATAGGCATTTTGAATTTTCCGGTCAATTTTGAAATAAAACTTGTTTGTCTATAGTCTGCACTAAAGCTTGGCGGTCAATCTTTTGTCTGCACTACAGCTTCGAGGTCAGTCTTTAGTCTGCAGCACAGCTTAGTGGTCAGTCTATTGTACAGCTTGGTGGTCAGTCTTCTGTCTAGTACAGCTTGGTGGTCAGTCATTAGTCTGCGGTATTGCTTGGTGGTCGGTCTTTAGTCCGCAGTACAGCTTGGTGTCAGTCTTTTGTTTGTAGTGAGAAAGACTGTAGGCTGCAGTAATGCTGAGAGACCTGGGTGTCAGTATCACCTTGATGTAGATGATGATGAGTGACGTGAATGGATCCTATTCTGTCTGTTTTTAAAATGCAGGGCCCCTCCGCAGAAGAAGTAACACTTTTATGTCATGTACTTTATTCATCACTGGCGTAACTATCGGGGGTGCAGGGGGTCTGGTTGTTCCAGGGCCCGTGGCGGGTGGGGGGCCCGTGGTGGGTGGGGGCCCATGGTGGGTGGGGGCCAGTGGTGGGTGGGGGGCCCGTGGTGGGTGGGGGGCCCGTGGTAGGTGGGGGCCCGTGTTGGGTGGGGGCCCAATTTGGGTGGGGGCGCGTGGTGGGTGGGGTGCCTGAGCTGGGTGGGGGGCCTGGGCTGGGCCTCAATCATGAAATTATGTTGTATTTTCATTTTATGTCGTGTGTTTCTATGAAGTTATCACAGTCAGACGACAACTGGTAGGTTAATCTACGGCAGGACCGGCTTTACATGCGTATCTGCCGCTTCGTAATTTTTCATCCCAGATGAGGGGGGCCTGTAAGGACAGCTTGCACCCCGACCCGGTGTCACCGTGCTACGCCAGCATTATTCATGTTAACGTCTTCACAACCAGAATAATGTAGGCTACTTTTAAAATGTGTTAAACATAAAACACACTTACTGAAGGCTACTTATTGTTTCTGCTCTGCAATTTATTGTTGTTGGTTTAGAGGCCGATGCATGACCTTCCTGACCCACATTTGACCTTTACAGCCTGAATATCATCAGTTCTTATGTAGCATTCTTTCTTTGCACTTTATATTCACTTTAATGTGTATGGATCACAGGCTTGTATATTCCCTTTAATGTGTATGGATCACAGGCTTGTATTTTCACTTTAATGTGTATGGCTACTGTAGATTCTGAAGGTACAGCAAGTTACCTTTGATTATACACTGCTCAAAAAAATTAAGGGAACACTTAAATCACACATCAGGTCTCGATGAACAAAATATATTAAAGATCAAAATCTTTAGTGTACATTGTGTCATTTGTTGAGAACAAAATGACGTAACAACGGTCAATGGAAACCCAAATCACCAACCGGTTGAGGCCTGGATTCAAACTCACATTGAAAATCTAAGTAAATAATTTAAATCACAGGCTGTACCAACTCATAATGTGACTCAGTAGTGCATATGGCCCCCATGTGCCTTTATGCACTCCCAACAATGTCTGATGAGACTCTGGATGGTGTCCTGGGGGGTCTCCACCCTGACCTGGATCAGGGCATCAGTGAGCTCCTGGACAGTCTGTGGCGCTGTCAGATGCACCGTTACATAACTTCCCAGAGGTTCTCAAATGCATTCAGGTCTGAGGGCCAGTCAATGGCATCAAAGCATTCCTGTGAAGGAACTGCTTACACACTCTGGCCACATGAGGCCGGGCATTATCCTGCACCAGGAGAAACCCAGGGCCCACTGCACCAGCGTAAGGTCTGATGAGTGTGAACCTGCTTTCATCTGTGAAGAGAACGGGGCACCAATGGCGGACCTGCCAATTCTAGTGTTTTCTGAACGCCAATCGAGCTGCACAGTGCTGGGCTGTGAGCACAGGTCCCACTAGAAGACGCCAGGCCCTCATGGAGTCTGCTTCTGACAGTTTGGTCAGAAACATGCACCCCAGTAGTAACGACCTCGCGTACTGGGAGACACTTCAAACCGTCTTGCTATCAGTAGTGACAAGGACATTAGCAACAAGCAAAACTAGAAGTAGAATCAGTCCGGAAGGATAAGGAGAGAGCAATTGTCTGTGGCCACCACCTGCAAAAACATTCCCTTCATGATGTTGCCTCTCCAGTGTACCTGTTGTCACTTTCATTTGCACCAAAACAGGTGACATTGATTCGCAATCGCTTATGCTTCTTAACTGGACAGATTGATATCCCTGAAGTTTAATTGACTTGGTGTCATACTGTGATGATTACATGTTCCCTTAATTTTTTCAGCAGGCAATAGCAGATTGATAATGGATTACAGGCTGGGGTAGATTATACATGGATAGCAGGCTATAGTAGAGTATATATGGATAGCAGGCTCCCGCAGACTACGTATCAAAGTCAAATGCACAAAATAAGTGTCGTTCTGAGCATTGACATTCTTATGACATGGCACGAGACATCTACGCAGTAAACAATAAGTAAAATATAAAGCAAAAAATGTAAATAGAAAAAAGATATACATAACAATGTAAACTTGCAGCAATTCCAAAGAGTGAAAAAAATTGATATATGGACAATATTAAAGAAGTATTAAATATTATAAATATAAGTGTAAAAGTGCCTATGAATGGTACATTAAAATATGCTAATGTACATTGAATGTGCATAAAATGTCATCAGAGCATTTGAAGTGATCATGTGATCAATAAGATCATGGCTCAATGTTGCTGGTAGAGGAGCTTATGGCCTGGGGGTGAAAACTGTTATTGAGTCTTGAAGTGCGTGCCCCGATGCTGCGGTAGCGTCTACCAGACGGTAGCAGTGTGGCTGTGATCTTTGATGATGTTCCATGCTTTACTAAGTCATTGTGTATGGTAGATGCCTTGCAGTGAGGGGAGATGGCAGCCGATGATGCACTCCGGTCTGCAGCGGAACTTGAAGTCAGAGACTCTCTCCACCTCAGCTCCATCGATGTTTATGAGGGCATGACTATAGTAGATTACATATGGATAGCAGGTTACAGTAGATTTTATATGGATAGCAGGCTACCATAGATTACATATGGATAGCAGGTTACAGTACATTATATATTCATAGCAGATTACAGTATGTTATAAAAGGATAGCAGACTACAGTAGGTCACATATGGATAGCAGGCTACAGTAGGTTATACACAGCCTTCAAAAACGTCACAGTTTTGATTAAAATAAGCAAATACTTAAGAGCCAATGATTGAATAATTACTGCAGTGAAATCATGCTTAACCTGAGATGTTCTTGAATGTCCATGGAGTCATTTGTCACAACAAGCCATTATTCACCTCTGTCCCAGCCTGGAATTAACATTATTAACACCATCTAAATTCAGTAATTGAAAAAGGTGTGTTGATCTGTGGAACAGCCGACCTGTCTCAGACTCAGGTCTCACTCTTCATAGATCTACATTGTTACACTCATTTTCTGACGTCAAGGATCCTTTGACTTCTGTGCTCAGAGAAACAGTCAACCTCTCTGAGATTCTCACTTTCCCAAGAAATACAACGGATTCCTACCCTCTTTTCCGAGATGCAAAGGGAAGGGCCACAGGTCCACCTGCCCTCCACATGAGATATAAATACCATCCACCCATTGTACAGATCATGGGAGTAACGGTGGAGCAGAGGCCAGAATACAGACAGGAAGATGCACCTGCTGTCCCACTTAGACATCCATACAGTCTACATTGTTGTTCATCAGTCCATCAGATATGCATGCAGTCTACATTTTTGTTAATCAGTCCATCAGACATCCATAC
>JACXGI010012425.1:0-22806 GCA_016801175.1 Esox masquinongy | reverse complement strand
TTGCCTGGTGGTAGACTGTTTGATAGTAATGCTCACGAGGTAGCCTGGTGGTAGACTGTTTGATAGTAATGCTCACGAGGTAGCCTGGTGGTAGACAGTTTGACAAGTAACAGAAAGGTCGCTGGTTCAAATCCTAGAGAAGAAAATTCTGCTTGTGTCCCCTTGAGCAAGGCACAGGTCTCCTGTATTATAAATAGGAAAAGACGTAAACATGTTGTTAGCTGTAAGGTATTGTGTGTTATCTGTGAGTTATCATTTTCAGTGTGTGTAGAATGTTATCTTTGAATGTTATTTTCTGTGTGTGTGTGTGTCTGTGTGTGTATAGTGTTATCTGTGAGTTTGCCAATGCATTTCAGTCAGGGCGTGTGTTTGTTCAGAGGGTTGCGTACTGACCAAAGTGCGGTTTGTGTGTGTTTTCAGGGTTGTACCGTGGTAGGCTGTGCCGGGACGGATGCCAAGCTGGCCTATCTAAAGGATCTGGGTTTTGACCGCGCCTTCAACTACAAGACTGTGGCCTCGCTGGAGGACGCTCTCACGGAGGCGGCGCCGAACGGATACGACTGCTACTTCGAGAACGTAAGGCCGCTACTTCAAGCGCGAAAAGCGCGCGCGTGCGTGTGTTTGTGTGCGTCGTGTGTGCATCAAAGCTAGGTGTCTTCCCTGGACTCTCTGCGCAGGTCGGCGGGCACTTCTCCAGCGCCGTGATGCCCCAGATGAGGGAGTTTGGCAGGATAGCCGTGTGCGGGAGCATCTCCATGTACAACGACACCACCCCCCAGACAGGTGGAGTACTCCGTCAGATACCAGGTTGCAGCTAGGTTAGCCTACAGGGGCCACATCTTCATTCCACCATAACGTTGTTGTTGCAGAAATAAGTGCATTGTCCCCGCCTCGGAGAATGTGGGGGTCCAAATTGTCTCATCACTGACCACCAGTGTCTCATCACTGACCACCACTGATCACCAGTGTTGGTGGGGTTGGTGTCGTAAAAAGAGTTGCCTTGCAACCGGAGTAAAAAGAGGATGGTTTAAGAAGACGGGGTTCTCGGGTGTTTGTTTATTTTAACGTGTAAATGTAGGCTTGTTTGTCCCTGTCCTTGTCCACCTGACACTGCTGAGGTAAAAAGGGCTTCATAAAATGCATTTGATTAACGTGTTGATGTGTATTTCAGGGCCTTACGTACACTCCCACATGGTCTTCAAGCAGCTGAAAATGGAGGGCTTCCTATGTGGTCGCTGGAAACACAAAAACCAGGAGTCCCTGAGGAGGCTGATGTCCTGGTTGACCGAGGTACTGTCCGGGAACCGGGTTCTATGGTTCTACGTTCTATTTCTAGTGTTCCATTACCAGTGTTCCATTACCAGGGTTAAGCTTTCACTGCTCTACTATTAGTGTTCCACTACTTGTGTTCTATCATCAGGGTTCTACCACAATCTGTGTTGTACTAATTCTAATGTGTTCTATTATTGCACGGATCCGATTCGGTCTGGTGCCGTTCTTAGCCACGAGTGGCATGGATTGAAATTAATGGATTGAAATTAGGTCCTCGTAACAGTGTGGCCCGGATGATTGATGTCCATGGACAGGGTTCTGTAATGAGGGTTCTGTTATGAGGGTTCTACTGGGAGTGTTCTGTAAATGCAGTAAAGAGGTCAATGGAACGGAGGCCGTGGGGGTTAGTAGACATTAGCCAACAGTCAGAAACTCAAACAGGAATGTTTGAATAGAGTGTAATGGTAAACGTCCTGTAGAAACCCATCCTTTGAATATTCTCTATGAAGTTGTCTGTTAATAAGTAATGTGATAAACTGGTTTATAAACACTTTAATTACAATGACGGGCTTGATGCTGATGATGACGAGGATGGGATGAGGAAGACGTGAACATGTCCGCGTTGGTTCCCCAGGGCAAGCTGAGAAGCTGTGAGCATGTCACCAGTGGCTTCGACAACATGCCTGCTGCCTTCATAGGCATGCTGAAGGGAGACAACATTGGTAAGGCCGTGGTCAAGGTGTGAGCACGTCACAGTGACATCAGACATCACACTCCTCCATTCCAGAACACGTCACTACTTCCACACTCCAGCTTCTGGATCCCCAGCCGGTTTGCACTTAACATTCCTGAATCATTCATTTCTGAGTCACACACACTAGTGTTGTGTTACATGTTTTGGCTCCAATGCAAGTCAGGCGAGTGAACTGAATGCAGCACACTGTATGCCAGAAAAATAACAGAAAAAAATAAACGTATTCACAATTCTATGTTTATATTACATCCAACCTGATGCTCTCTTTTTTGACTAGTCTTTCAAAATCCATTTTATGAATTTTGAATAATTTAAAAGATTTTCATACAATCAAATGGAAATGTGTGATTAGTTATATTGTTGAATTATAACCTGACTATAATGCAAAACAGTAGTTAAGCATTTCATTCTTCTCTGTTGTTTGTAATAACAGCCTAAACACAGACCATTCTGATTGGTTTCAGAAACCTATGGGTTGAGCCAAAATGAGACAACAAGTGGCTAAATCAACATTTTCAAAACGTGTTATAGATGATCCAATTGCTGATGACTTTGGACACACAACTCCAAGGGACATGAAAACTCCAGGGGATATTGTCAAGGTAAAGGTAATGGACGTGAGGCGCAGAGCATGTTGAGGTAGCCAAATAATAAAGCAGAAAACAACTGCGAACTGACGTGTCAAACACAAACAATGACCGACAAACGAAACCTAAACAAGCTCAACTTAAAAAGGATCTTCAACCAGAGGCAATAGGGAACAGCTGCCTCTGATTGGGGATAATTTAACATAAGTGCTGAGATGCCTAGAGTCCCCCCTGCAGCCAGGCCCTGACTGGCCCCCAGGTGCGGCCCCCAGGTGCATAGAGATGCCTAGAGGCACCCCAGCCAGGACCTGACAGATTTGAAAACTCCAGGGGATATGAAAACTCCAGGGGTAGCTACGTAAGTAGTTTAATAATTGTCAACAATACAATTATACATTGTAACCAGAATTATTTATAAAATACATATTTTAACCTATATTTACTTAAAGTATAGTTACATCGACTTTTCAACGTGTGTTGGCAATTCAACTGATTAGAACTCTTTAGGAAGTAGGTACAGAGACAAAATTCTCTTGGCACAATTAGCAGGTTATTTCTTGTAGGGAGAGAGGTATCACATTTTATTTATAAAGCCCTTTTTACATCAGAGCAAACTGTGAAATATCTCTTAATGAATACAGAACAATCATCAGTACTTATACAGTAAAGGGGTGTGGTAAGATACATGTTCCCTTTATTCCACCTATATCTAGGTTTTACCCAAAAGGGCAGGCTGTCCCCCCACCTTATCCCAGGGAACTAAAGACATTGTAGGCAACCTCAGAAAGACCACATACCATCTGGACAAAACACAGATACACTGATGGTTTAAACAGATTGACAGAGGACCCAATGTTCCACTGATACCATTCAATGATGACCATAAACAATAAACAGAGACCAGATCCCCCTTTCCCACATTCATATCTAAACATGGGGACTCAGTACTTTGCCATTTACTAAATACTTTAACCAGTAACTCTTTTATACATTTATAGAATTAAGAATACATCAGTTCAAGAAATTCCACAACAAACCACATGGTAATTATTGCTCTTTAGCTATGTTGCCGTTAAGCAATGCATTTATTTGCTAGAGACACGGGCCTCTCGATTGATTCAGGGGAAGATGATTAGCAGGGACAAGACACGGGCCTCTCTACTGATTCAGGGGAATTTGATTAAACCAATAAGGGAATACCGTGAGAACAAGTGTGCAAGGTTTGTCCACATGGACTGAAAGAACTCTTGGCTGCAGACAACAACACCATACCAGTGTCCAGTACAGAATGCGAGAGGGGATTTTCCCAGATGAACTTAAAGCAAACTAAGCATCTCTCAACACCTCTACTACCTCCCCTCTTCACTTTGCATTTTTGGACCACCATTCCAGCGACGGTTGCTACCATTAGGCAAGGTCAATTTCACCCAACTTTGATGAGTGAAAGTGACAGATTAAGTAACGGATTAAATAATGATAGATTTCACAATGACTTCAACCATGAAATAATTATATTGTGAAATATGAAATTGTGAAATCGTTAATGTATAAATACACCATTAAGTGTTACATGTTTTTTATTAATTATTTTATTTATCATTGAAATTATATATTTATTTAATTATTTCATGGTGTATTTATTTAATAAAGTCCCTAAAATTCAACCATACAATCCAAGTGTCTTTGGAAGTGACGGTTCCATTCAACAATAAAGAAAGAAGGTATGTTCAAAACGTTGCCGGTGTGGCTTTGAAAAGGACAATAAGATAAAACAGATTATGTTGGAGCCTCAACCAGTCTCACTGGGCCACCAAATCACTAAAACCGCCACTGCATCATTGAAAGTGTACTGTTCAATCCAATTCTGTGGGTCAGATAATGGATTGCAAAGCTCATAGACCTCTGCAGCAAAGAACGGATTAGGGAAGAGAACTCCATGCTGTTCTCTGCAGCGTTTTAAAACATTAAACAGAAAGGTAAGAATGGTAAGAATATCCCTTGTTCAATGCATTTGTGATGGTGGTAGTGCTGATGACCATTAACCTATTATTCGGTGCAATAGTGCAGTGAGTCTGTGGTGCAAATATGGATGTGTCAATGGGCTTGAGTTTTCATACAGCCCTAATAGATCATCAGTGTGTCAACCCAAAAAGATAGAAATACTAGAATAAGCTGCTTTTTAGGCAAAATATGAAAAATTTGTGGTAAGTACAGTGGTTATAAAAAGTTTACACACCCCTGTTAAAATGGCAGGTTTTTGTGATGTAAAAGAATGAGACAAAGATAAATCATGTCAGAACGTCTTCCACTTTTAATGTGACCTATAATGAGAACAATTCAATTGAAAAACAAACTGAAATCGTCGAGGGGGAACAATGAAAAATAAAAACCTTACAATAACCTGGTTGCGTAAGTGGGCACACCCTCTTATAACTGGGGATGTGGCTGTGTTCATAATTAACCAATTGTGAACACAGCCACATCATGCTTTGGGGCTGTTTTGCAGCATCATGCTTTGGGGCTGTTTTTCTTCAGCTGGAGCCAGGGCCTTATTCAGGGTGGAAGGAATTATGAACAGTTCCAAATACCAGGCAATTTTGGCACAAAACCTTCAGGCGTCCGTTAGAAAGCTGAAGATAAAGAGGAAGTTCACCTTTCAGCACGACAACGACCCAAAGCACACATCCAAATCCACAAAAGCATGGCTTCACCAGAAGAAGATGAACATTTTGGAATGGCCCAGCCAAAGCCCAGACCTGAATCCAATTGAACATTTGTGGGGTGATCTGAAGAGGGCTGTGCACAGATGTCCTCACAATCTGACAGATTTGGAGCGCTTTTGTAAAGAAGAGTGGGCAAATATTGTCACGTCAAGATGTGCCATGCTAATAGACTCCTACCCAAAGAGACTGAGTGCTGTAATAAAATCAAAAGGTGCTTCAACAAAGTATTAGTTTAAGGGTGTGCACACTTAAGCAACCAGGTTATTGTGAGTTTTTTATTTTTCCCCCTCAAAGATTTCAGTTTGTTTTTCAATTGAATTGTTCATGTTATAGGTCATTAAAGGTGGAAAAGTTCTGACATGATTTATCTTTGTCTCATTCTTTTACATCACAAAAACCAGGGGTGTGTAGACTTTTTATATCCACTGTATGAGTATTCAGTTGTGGTGGAGTTTAAACAAATTGTAATTAATGAAAAGCGGTTTATTACTAATCTAAGCAAGAAAAATGTTATATAGTACAGCAATGGACGGACAGAAGAGGGCATCCAAGAGAACCAAAATCATGTCTCAAAGTGTGTTTAGTAGACAAAGGAGATGAAGACATTAAAATGGGTGAGAGTAGGGATTGTCTTTATATCCTTAAAGAATTCGAGGCAGCCCTGAAAATATTCAATCAAAATATTAAATGACCTCATCGTTTACCTCTCTAGTGAGTCCCCAGGATCTTTTCAGTTTAACCAGATATACAAATCTGCTCACAACTTAACGTAAATAACTGGGCATTTTGTTATATTTTCTGCACAGTATTCTGAGTGTAATATTAGTATTCGAAGTTAAATAACACATCTCAACTCTAATTCTAACATGGTACAGTTGAATCACCTGGATAAGAAATCCACCTCCATTAACAATCATTGTGAGGAAGCTTTCTTTTCACACACAGAAAATATCTTTGTTCCACAAGACACTGTCCTCCAACTTTTCAGTGGGTCTGATGCTGCCTGTGTGATTTCCACACATTTTTCGCCGTCTTTATTACTGGGTTCCCCTGGCATCCAGTACCTATAAAGACCACAAGGTAGCACACTGTAAAGACAACACAGTTACTTATGCTGCTTTAACGAATGCAAGAGCCCTATAAGAAGGTGGCTTGCTATCATTTGAGAGTTACTGCATGAATATCACTAAGGCCATACAACACAGAGGAAAACATCAAGAAAAGTAAATACGGAACGTGTTCACTCACGTGGATGTAACTGTTGTGCTATCAATCCATTTCCATATTGTGTCTCTTTTTAAAATACCAATCCAGACATTCCTCTTGAGTCCATGGATAAATAGCTACCATTTGGTAAAGAATTTGAGAGAATTTGATGTCAGGAAAAGCATTTTCATGAATTTTGACTGTTACAAAAAGTATGAAGACAGTGATGTGAACTTTGGTGTTAGTTACAAAATGTTGTTTTATAAGTAGATAATACGAAACAGTACAAGTTACAAGTAAATTCTCCACTACCTGTTCTTCTCTGCTGTTTATAACAACGTCGTCTGCACCCATTGCTTGACACGCCCACTGACCGGCCCCTCCTGTGTCCTTTGTGGTGGACAGATAGTAACAGCTGGTGCCAAACTTCCACCATCCCTCTGGACAGGGTTTCTCTGAGATAAAAACAGTAGAACAGCAGTTTGGGACCCATCCTGTCTTTAAAACATTTTGTAGTAGTTGAAACAATATCCAAGCAGACCCACAACATTGTATCAGTTTAGAGCAATTTAAGAGAATCTTTGGATGCAAGGAATTGACCCTGACAGATGTTTATAGTTTTAACCATTGTTTATATTGATTTATATTTAGAAACGATGGTAAAACAAAAGCTGAAATTGTGGGTTGAGACAGGGTACGTATTGAACTTGAGAAGTTATTGTGCATGTATATTGCTTATAAATGTTTAAGCCCAAGTAATGATATTAGCAAAGATTGATTATAAATAGCCTAAAATGCTGCTTCTAAACCTTTTGAATTTAGAACAGGAATGATAGCACTTACCATAGAAACGAAGTCTAGTCTTTAACTGGTCTCTCTCCGTTGTCGTGGTATTTAAAATATTATGTAACTGGTCTCTCTCTTTAGTCCTTGAGTTGAGACTGCTCTTTAGTTGATCTCTTTCAGCAGTAATTACTTTAAGACTATTTTGCAGCTGGTCCCTCTCTTTGGTCTTTGTGGTTAGACTCTGTTGCAACTGATTTTTCTCGGTGGTTTGGGTACTGAGATTCTTCTGCAGCTGGTTTCTTTCAGTTGTCATGGTACTGAGACTACTCTGCAGCTGGTCTCTCTCCTTAGTCTTTGTGTTAAGGCTACGCTGCAGCTGGTCTCTTTCAGTTGTCATGGTACTGAGATTACTCTGTAGCTGGTCTTTCTCCTTAGTCTTTGTATTAAGGCTATGCTGCAGCTGGTCTCTTTCAGTGGTCCTTGAGTTGAGACTGTTCTTTAATTGATCTCTTTCAGCAGTAATTACTTTAAGACTATTTTCCAGCTGGTCCCTCTCTTTGGTCTTTGTGGTTACACTCTCCTGCAACTGATTTTTCTCGGTGGTTTGGGTATTTAGAATCTTCTGCAGCTGGTCTCTTTCAGTTGTCATGGTACTGAGACTACTCTGTAGCTGGTCTCTCTCCATAGTCTGTGTGTTCAGGCTATGCTGTAGTTGGTCTCTTTCAATTGTCCTTGAGTTGAGATTATCATTTAATTGGTCCCATTCTGTAGTCAATACTTTAAGAATATTTTGCAGCTGATCTCTCTCTTCACTCCTTATGAGGAGACTATTAGCTGGTTCGTCTCCCTCTGTTGGGTAAGGATGACCAATGACTCCATCTGTAAAAGAGAAGAGCTCATCAAAGATGTGTAACTATTAGTTTAACTCTGGTAGTGTTTTTGTTAAACAGCAGTAAGACGTAAATATCGTCACCAGAGAACGGTAAAGGGTGGGAGTTGCCAGGCAGGCTGCTCTATCTAGGGAGTGTAGTGACATCCAGTGACCGACTGAAAGGCAACTGTAAGTTCTGAATATTTGACTTGTGGTGAAGAGTGGACCTGAATCAGCCTCGTTCAGTAAAAGGATCTTATCAACGCTGCTTCCTAGCTAACAGCTTATTGGGCCTGAAAGGAGTTAGAAGTTTCTATTAAGTCTCCAAAGCATGTTGTATCCTTGGGTGCAGACAGGATATTTAGCAGGAAAGTCGCAGGCACCAGTCAGTGGAAATTGTGCCAAGTATGATCATTTTTATTTTACGGTCATAAGAAAGGTGAAATAATATAATTAGTCTTGTGTAATTTGGTTGCTACTTTAATTAAAAAATGACTATAATTTGAAGCACATTTCTCACACTTTTGTTTAATAGAAAGATAAATATATACATTTAATAATTTCAAGAGTTTTCTAATGTTGTGAGTTCACCTCAGCAATTAAAAAAGATTTAATTATTTTGTTCAACTATGGAGAATTTGTAGTTATTGATAGATATCATTAAAAAGAATTGCTTTTGGGTATTGCTATTTAATCGTGAATCTTAAAAACTGCCTCAGGTTAGCTGGGTAATGTTCTGTATACCGTATGGACCAAAGTTGACAGTACATAAGAGATTGTGTGTAACTATGTCACAGATATAGTTTAAACAAATGTTTCAGTTATAATATTGTCAACTTACAGTAGAAGACCAGGCCTATGATCCCAGCCAGTAGGAGAACACACAGCAGGCCAAGAGACACTGCAGCAACTCCAGAAGGACTCCACCACTGAAAATGTTCTCAATCACACAATACTCTAATTTATGATTTTTGAGCTCTCTTGGATAATAAAACATGGAAATGAAAAGATATATATATTTTCAAGGAAAACAATAACAGAAAATGCTGTGTGTGTGTGTGTGTGTGTGTGTGTTTGCGATTGTTAATATGTATATTTTGTCTGTGGGTCTGTACTTGCATTGATACCTGAAAATTTAACACCAACACCATCCCTTTTTCTGGGTTTGCTAGCAAACGGGTGGTCATCAAAATCCATGGTCTCCATGGTTCAATAAAGCAGTTTCAAATCCACCTGTATTTTCATACATTACTATTGTTACACTTGTGCAAAAAAGGCAACATTTTCCATGTACATATCAGTTCTACTATAGATTTGTATCAGTATCTAATTGTATTTCTTAGTTATCCTTTATGTTAAATAATTTTGGTAAACCTTTTCAGCATTTTACATAATACAGTATATCCCCAGTTTTAGTACCATCTTCAAGTCACTAATATACAGCTCCAGGAAAAATTAAGAGACCACTGCACCTTTTTCTTTCCTTTCCAAAAAAGTCGAAAAGGAAGGTTTTGAGTGAGGAACAGAAGGGTTAAAGGGTTACGGTGAGCAGCAGCGCCACCGTTCCGTGCACTCTCAGTTCCCATCACTCACGAACGCATCCCGGACTTGTTCTGTGTCACATGTCGTTAACCATGCACACCAGGTCCCTATCACATCATTTGTAAGTGTTTAAATGTTTCCCCTCTGCTCCCCGCATTTGTGGACCATTGTTGTTGTTGTGTTTGATGTCGTCGTCGTCGTCGTCGTCGTCGTCGTCGTCGTCGTCGTCGTCGTCGTCGTCGCCGCCGCCGCCGCCGCCGCCGCCGCGCGTGTTGCTGTCACATTTAAGTTCTGTTAGAACCATTGAGTACAGTCGTTTTGCTGCAGAAGTCAGCCCTTTCTTTTGTTGTTTGGTCGTGCTTGCTATTTGTTTAATTAAAGCCAAAAAACCGACCGCATTCCGTCTGCGCCTGGTTCCTTACTCCTGCAACCCCGACGTGACACTCCTTGCCATTTATGCATGTATTTATGCTAGTATTTTAGTGAAAATTGTACATACATCCTTTTTAATATTTCTAAATGCAAACATTAATATTTTTTAGTAACACAAATTACTTTTGTATCTATTTAAAGACAAAATAATCATATTTTTGTCATTTACTATAGTCATTTGTCACATCTTATAGTAAATTGTTGCATGAAAATTGTTCAAAACATAAACACCTCGTCTCTTCCTTCCTCCCTCCCCAAAACCATAAATATCTCCGAACCTCCCTCTTTTATTTGGCATTTGCAGTTATATTTTAATTTCAGAAACACAATAGGGTAGGACTAGGCTGATGTATTGGATATTTCTCCCTCTCTTTCCTTCCTTCTATGATTTTGTCTCCTTTGTGAGGAAAGCAGTCCCAGGGTGAGCCCTCACAGGGTAGAAAAATGACAAACATTCAGAGATGTTATTTGGCTTTTCATAGGTGAGTGACTAGCATGCATATACAATACAGGTACTTCTGAGACATGGTTCTAGGGCTCCGGTCCTCCTGGAATGAGCAGTTGAGAGAAAGAGAAATTAGAACAAGCATATCAACATACAAACTGACCATAGCCCCCTGGCAATAGAGTATGTGGCCTGTGCCTTGTGACTGTAGCATACATTTCCAATACATCAACCTAGTCCTACCCTATTGAGTACATCAACTTTGTCCAAAACTGTTCATTATATCAATCTTGTCCTAAACTAAACATGAACCTAGTCCTTGAATAGACAATACACTACATCAACCTAGCCCTTGACTAGACTGTACAGTACATCAACCTTGTCCTTGAGCAGGTAAAAACTACACTGTTCAGTAATTCAACTTAGTCTTATTATAACAAGAAAATCAACCTAAGACTAGTCAGTACAAGGCTCTACACATTGCAACCATTCAACTCAACTCACATTATGCACCTAAATTGAAATAACAAATACAGCTATATGTGTACTGTTTCACTTTTTCTTTGTTATAGTTTCCTTTACAGTATTAGTCATCACAACCGTTTCGTACTGACAACATTTCAATGGATTAGCAGCTAGCTAACAATGCGATCGCCAACTTTGTTTACCTAGCTAACTAAGTATTACTAATGCCTTTCCTGCCTTCTACAAACTAGCAAGTAGCTAATCAACGTATGAGAGAGTTAAAACCTTCCACTGACGGTTCAAACCTACTGTTGACATCTTTCTCTTGTAATGCAAGCACAGAATGTAGACTATTGAAGAAAAGGAATAAAAAGAATGAAAATTAAGGGAACACCTAATCATCACAGTATAACAGACCAAGGCTGGGTTGGACCAACATGGTTTAACTTTTAAACTGTATTAAATCAAGGTTTATCTACTAAACCTTGATTTATCAACTGTCCCACTCAACCTGAAATGCCCTGTCCCACTTCATCTAACACTGTCAGGTTGAGTAGGACAGTGATATAAATCTATATTTCATAAGTATTTGATTCAGTTTCATGCTCATTGTTATTAATTTGTAATACCCCGATTTATTATAAATGTATTTAAAAGCCAATGTTTTATTGTTACATCATAAGTGACAGAATTATCATCCCCATTATTCTAAAATAGATTTTCACTTGCCAGTGGCTTACCTTGAGGTTCTGTGAGTCAAGCAATTTGAAAAATAACAATTTTACTCCTTCTGTGATGTCTCATCAATCACAACGTTTGTTTCATATACAGTAGACATACAACAACAACACAAAAATAACTGCTGTGACTGGCTTACAAAATTAACCCTGCATACCACCCATAAGCTTAAGTGTCTGACTCAACCTAAAGTCCCACTCAACCTGACTTTACCCAATACAAAGAGGAATATGATTATAGCAAGGATGGCACCCAACAAAACATATTATTTTGAATCAGGCAAAAATAAAAAAGCACTGATCGCAGCTATCGGCAGTTTAGAAATCACACGTTAAAATGACGATTTTATTTTAATTTTATTTTGATTAATAATATGTTTTCTTATTGTATTTTTGATTATTATGCTGTTTTTATTTGTTTTGATGTTTTAATTTGAGTATTTGTTTTTATGTTATTGTATTTTTATATATTTATTTTATTTTATTTTTCTTTGTAATGCACATTGAATTGCTTCGATGTATGAATTGTGCTATATAAATAAACTTGCTTGCTTGCTTGCTAATCATGCTGCCCTAGTAAGGAGCATACAGGCCAAATAGTATAGAGAGTATTAATCATACAAAGGCTTTGTAGTACATAAATACATACAGTCTTAATTAACCAAATTGCACATGTAGTTGCTTAAAAGCCCAATTGAAAAAACAAAAACATACATGCAATAACATCTTGAAATAGTAACTCTAGACTTACTTTGGCCTGCGTGTTGAGTTTGGGAATTAAAGCTGTATTTCGACTGGTTAATGGCATAGTTTTGCTCTGTCCTTTCATCTTATATATATTCAGTAAGGGGGATTTCCTGTGAATGTTGTTGTCCATCCCTCTGTAAGCAGTCAGATGATTTCTCCTAAATCAGGCGTTCTCCGCTCTCATTGTCTGATATAATCATAATTTGCAGTATAAAGGAAGTATGACTAGGATGTACAATCCCATTTCCAAAAAAGTTGGGACGCTGTGTAAAATGTAAAAAAAAAACAATGATGTGCAAATAATTTAAACCCTCTATTCAAAAGAAAATAGTACAAAGACAACATATCAAATGTTGAAACTGAGAAATGTTATTGAGGAAGCAAAAGGTGGGATAATGCTAAAAAATGTAAAGATGGGGAGGAGTTCACCATTCTGTGAAAGACTGCGCAGGCAAGTAGTGCAACAATTTAAGAATAACGTTTCTTAATGTAAAATCTACGCTATAATATGATTAAAAGATTCATTCAATCCAGAGAAATCTCTGTACACCAGGGACAAAGCCTGAAAACCAATATTGGATGACCGTGATCTTCAGGCCCTCAGGTGGCACTGCATTAAAAACAGACACTATTCTGTAGTGGAAATCACTGCATGGGCTCAGGAACACTTCGAAAAAACATTGTCTGTGAACACAGTACATCGCTGCATCCACAAATGCTGAAGTTAAATCTCTACCATGCAAAGAAGAAACCATATATAAACAAGATCCAGAAGTGCCGCCACCTTCTCTGGGGCCGAGGTCATTTAAGAATGGTCTGAGGCGAAATGGAAAACTGTCCTGTGACGATTCAGAATTTTAAATTATTTTAGGGGATCAAGGATGCCGTGTCCTCCTATACCACCAATCACAAGCAAGCATACAGTGAAGGAAAAAAGTATTTGATCCCCTGCTGATTTGGTACGTTTGCCACTGACAAAGAAATGATCAGTCTATAATTTTAATGGTATTTGAATGGTTTATTTGAACAATGAGATACAGAACAACAACAAAAAAAATCTCATGAAAAACACATGTCAAAAGTGTTATAAATTGATTTGCATTTTAGACTGGCCAGACCACTCCAGGACCTCAATGTGCTTCTTCTTGAGCCACTCCTTTGTTTCCTTGGCCTTGTGTTTTGGGTCATTGTCATGCTGGAATACCCATCCATGACCCATTTTTAATGCCCTAGCTGAGGGAAGGTTCTCACCCAAGATTTGACGGTTCATGGCCCCGTCCATCGTCCCTTTGATGCGGTGAAGTTGTCCTGTCCCCAAAGCATAATGTTTCCACCTCCATGTTTGATGGTGGGGATTGTGTTCTTGGGGTCATAGGCAGCATTCCTCCTTCTCCAAACACGGAAAGTTGAGTTGATGCCAAAGAGCTCGATTTTGGTCTCATCTGACCACAACACTTTCACCCAGTTCTCCTGAATCATTCAGCTGTTCAATGGTAAACTTCAGACGGGCCTGTCCATGTGATTTCTTGTGCAGGGGGACCTTGCGGGCGCTGCAGGATTTCAGTCCTTCACGGCGTAGTGTGTTACCAATTGTTTTCTTGGTGACTATGGTCCCAGCTGCCTTGAGATCATTAACAAGATCCTCCTGTGTAGTTCTGGGCTGATTCCTCACCGTTCTCATGATCATTGCAACTCCACGAGGTGAGATCTTGCATGGAGCCCCAGACCGAGGGAGATTGACAGTTCTTTTGTGTTTCTTCCATTTGCGAATAATCGCACAAACTGTTGTCACCTTCTCACCAAGCTGCTTGGCGATGGTCTTGTTGCCCATTCCAGCCTTGTGTAGGTCTACAATATTGTCCCTGACATCCTTGGACAGCTCTTTGGTCTTGGCCATGGTGGAGAGTTTGGAATCTGATTGACTGATTGCTTCTGTGGACAGGTGTCTTTTATACAGGTAACAAGCTGAGATTAGGAGCACTCCCTTTAAGAGTGTGCTCCGAATCTCAGCTCGTTACCTGTATAAAAGACATCTGGGAGCCAGAAATTTTTCTGATTGAGAGGGGATCAAATACTTATTTCACACATTAAAATGCAAATCAATTTATAACATTTTTGACATGCGTTTTTCTGGATTTTTTGTTGTTGTTATTCTGTCTCTCACTGTTTGAATAAACCGACCATTAAAATTATAGACTGATAATTTCTTTGTCAGTGGGCAAACGTACAAAATCAGCAGGGGATACTTTTTTCCCCTCACTGTATTGTGCCCATGCACTGAAGAAGTTTCATACCTGTTTAGAAACTAATGCTCAGTGAGAAAATTACATTAAAATGCCAGCCTCATTGTATCGCTTAACTTACTGAGTTTGCTAAACAAAAGGGTTGGTGACATGTCTATGTGTGTCCACCTCCCAGATGGGAAATAACCTTGGCCTGATCCTGGATGACACCTTGACGTTCTCTACAAACGTCCATCCAACAACAAACAACATTCCACAGAGAATAACTTGTCCTTTTACTGAACTTCACACCACAATGCGACATAATGAGCCAAACATCTAAGGCTAATCACAATTAACAGATATCCTAGAGATACCACATCACCATTCATTGAGAGACAAAATGTATAGAATTATAAACCCTATTATAAACCCTAATCCCCGAAACATGGACTATGCTAGCCAATTACAACTCCCTCCTTGAGAGCCGTGCTATCTGCGAGCTGGATTTGAACCCTGGTCTCTCAATACACAATTAAATGCGAGGCCTCTGACTTTCTCAATGAGGCATCCAGGGGCCCTGAATTCTTTTTTATTACTGTACTTTCAACAAATAAGTATTTTACATGATATCTATGAACAATACAAAACTTCTAAACATCTGCAGAGTGAAACATTCAACTAACGTTTTCCGTTTGGGCCTAGGACAATCATTCATCATAGTACAGACAATAGCAAACACATGATAGTGAACAGATGAACAACATTTTCTGCATTGACCCTGTGTCCTGACTTAAGCTTGAATAATACTTGAACGTCTAGTGTTGAAGTATAAATCAGTATATGCGTAGGATCCGCGGACAACGCAGAGCGCCTCAAAGGCCCGCACAGCCAGGCCGCTTAGGTTAGGCACTAGCTCAAAAAACTAAAAGCGCCTAGCTATGTATATGTCAACCGCGGAGGGATTTCCGGCAAAATTTGACTTCCTGTATCAACAAATGCGAGGCAACAATGGAGTCTGGAGGCATGGCACAAATCAAGGAACCTTTGAGGAAGCTGTTGCAAACTTGTTTGATCTTTCGTTGAAGTTATATAAGAACAGTGAGGTTACTCCCAATTCCTAGAAAGAGATAAGAGAAATTCTGGGTGAAGAGCCAGCAACTTAAATTGGCTCAACTTAACCTTCTGGATCAGCGCAGAAAAGAGAGGGAAGAGAAACATGACAAAAACCTCATCAGGTCATTGCGCACTCCAACAGTAGCCCGAGAGGCTCTCCCTGCATCAGCCAAGGGGCTTCTCTCTGTGACTTGTCTTCTCCACTCCCCGGCTGTGTCTCGCCATTGTTCAAAACAGGGTCTATGAAATTGGGTGGTATATACTTTGTTGCAGGTGTGTTGGCAGTATCTGTATAGGCCAGATAGAAGGCCTGTGCAGTGCAGCACAGGCCTTCACAACATGTGTACATTTGTCTGGTAGGAATTCCAACGGTCTGCCCTAGAATTCTCCACCTAGCGACCATCATACCAAATGAGTTCTCAATCACATGCCTGGCCCGTGAATGTCGATAGTTGTACATCCTCTTGCTGTCGTCCAGATTGGCACCTGGTAAAGCAGAATAGACATTGAAATTTAAAATAACGTATCGCCAAGAACCCACTGTCTATAATTAATCTAACACATATCTGCTTATGATTTAACCTTCCAAATATTTCAGAATATCAATAAACAGTCGCTTATTACTTCCTCAGATTTACATGCAATGGAAAAGCAGCATCTCCAGCAATGACATGGAGGATGGTGACTCCTGCCTCAGGAAGGTTTGCAGGTGGAGGGATAGCACTTGTCCCCTAAAGCAGGTTTGCGCCAAACGTGCTTTTCTGAAAAATTCCCCCATCACTCTCTCGGCCATAAGATCCTACATCTACCATGGTAAATTGGTACCGTGCATCGCACAAAGCCATGAGAACAATTCTCCCTCATCTGCTCGAGACATAGTCAAAGGCCTCGTTGACCACCTCCTTTTGCATCTTCTGTCTCTGCTTCTAATTGAGAGTATACAAATCAGTTCTTCCAACTGATCGTCCATCTGCTCCTCCTCATTTAATTTCATTAGTTCTCTCAAACGTACCATTCCAGAAAGATTTTTTTTGCATCTTCCCCAATAAAATTAGCAAGCTATTATATTGTTTAGCTACTTCTTCTTCTAAAATTTTAAATGACGGTTGGCAACCAACGTTTCCGGTGCGTTACCGCCACTAACTGGACTGGAGTGTGACC
Source organism: Esox masquinongy (assembly GCA_016801175.1). Lineage (NCBI taxonomy): Eukaryota > Metazoa > Chordata > Actinopteri > Esociformes > Esocidae > Esox > Esox masquinongy. The sequence goes on along the minus strand of JACXGI010012425.1, from coordinate 5,740 downwards.
AGAGATTATGAAGGCCTATATCCTAGCAAACAACCCTGTTTCCCTTAAGAAACTGAAGACACAATTAAACACTACATGACCTCAGTTTTTAGCCAACAACAGTCTTATATCTACCTCTACCACTCCATACCTCCTTAATTCTTTTAAAATTCTCCCTTGTTCCCTCCCATACTTCTGGCACTGGAATACATCGATCAGCCACAACATTATGACCACTGACAGGTGAAGTGAAAAACGCTGATGATCTCATTATCATGGCACCTGTCAGTGGGTTGGATATTAGGCAGCAACTGAACATTCTGTCCTCAAAGTTGATGTGTTAGAAGCAGGAAAAATGGGCAAGTGTAAGGATCTGAGCGACTTTGACAAGGGGCAAATTGTGATGGCTAGACGACTGGGTCAGAGCATCTCCAAAACTGCAGCCCTTGTGGGGTGTTCCCGGTCTACAGTGGTCAGTACCTATCAAAAGTGGTCCAAGGAAGGAAAAGCGGTCCATGCTGACCCCTGCCCACTGCTCGAAAGTGCCTACAATGGGCACGTGAGCATCAGAACTGGACCACGGAGCAATGGAAGAAGGTGACCTGGTCTGATGAATCACGTTTTCTTTTACTTCAGATGGATGGCCAGGTGCGTGTGTATCATTTACCTGGAGAACACATGGCACCAGGATGCACTATGGGAAGAAGCCAAGCTGGTGGAGGCAGTGTGATGCTTGGAGCAATGTTCTGCTGGGAAATCTTGGGTCCTGCCATTCATGTGGATGTTACATTTACACATACCACCTACATGAGCATTGATGCAGACCATGTGCACCCTTTCATGGCAACGGCATTCCCTGATGGCATTGGCCTCTTTCAGCAGGATAATGTGCCCTGCCACGAAACAAAAATGGTTAATGAATGGTTTGAGAAACACGAGTTCAAGGTGTTGACTTGGCCTCCAAATTCCCCAGATCTCAGTCCAATCGAGCATCTGTGGGATGTGCTGGACAAACAAGTACAATCCATGGAGGCCCCACCTCGCAACTTACAGGACTTAAAGGATCTGCTGCTAACGTCTTGGTGCCAGATACCTCAGCAGACCTTCAGAGGTCTAGTGGAGTCCATGCCTCGACGGGTCATGGTTGTTTTGGCGGCAAAATGGGGACCTACACAATATTAGGCAGGTGGTCATAATGTTATGGCTGATCAGTGTGTGTTTTGTCTGTGGGTCTGTACTTGCATTGACACCTGAAAATGCAACACCATCACCATTACTTTTCTGGGCTTGTTGGCAAATGTGTAGTCATCAATATCCATGGTCTCCATTGTTCAATTTAGAAGTTTTAACTCCACCTGTGTTTTCATAGATTACAATTGTTACACTTGCGTAAAAAGGCAACATTTTCCATGTACATTTCAGCTCTACTATGGATTTGTATCAGTATCTTATTGTATGTGTTAAATAATTTAGGTAAACCAGTACAGTGTTATACATAATTATACTGTATAACCCCAGTTTTAGCCCCATCCTCACAATACAAAATTCACTACTAAATAAAGGATATTCACACAATGCATAAAATCTGAATATTTTGTTAGTTGTATTAGATTAAAAATATATAATACGTACCAAGTCTTTGGGAGTTGGAAACGCAGGCATTGAAATATTTTATATTGTTGTGTTGTCATAGTTGGGGAGTAACGGTTACTAGTAATCCGTTACATGTAACGGATTACAGAAAATCAGGAACTGTAATCCGTTACATTACCAACAAAAATATTGTAATCGGATTACAGAAACTTTTGAAAAAATGTATGATTACTTTTGGATTACTTCAGTTGAAAAAGAATAGGTATATCGTCATCATGAAAAATTAGTATATCGTCATTTACTTTAAGCTAAGAGTTCAGGTTTGTAATCACAGTTTATTTCTTTCATTTGCATTTTGAAAATCCACCACTGGTGGCCATAATAATCGCAGGTTACGTTCGCACGGGTAAACCTTATTTCTATGAGGGTGTTCACGATTGCAAACGTGCATTCGCGTGCCGGGGGTTTCTGCAACATTTTGACAATGTTGGTTCTGGAGCAAATCATGAGACTACTGCAGAATTATTTTATGCGTGAAAAGCTACGGATATCTTAATTTTTATATACAACAATGTCAATACCCTTTTCAAGTAATTGCCATTTATTTTTCAACAATGTTTTGAAGCAATTAAAAACATGAATAAAACATAAATAACAGAACAGGCTTAAGCATCATTAGATTTTGGGTTAAGTCAGATTCTGGAAGATCGAGCTTTATTGGATTAATTGGAATGACTGAATATCTGACCGACCTTTAGCATGTAATGTAGAGATGTAGCCCAATCATATTGAAGTAAAACGCAATGGTTTAGAAACCCATTTCCAAAGGCATTGTAGCCTTCACAAACCATGAGGTAAAATGCGAATTCCGTTTTTGGCCAACTATGTAAACTCTAACATTGATTGATCCCGCAAAAGGTGTTCGGTTGGTTATAGGCTATTCCTATTCTTTTTCCAATGCCTCTTAATATGAAAGTAATCTAAAAGTAATCAGATTTGATTACTGAGTTTGAGTAATCAAAAAGTTACTGATTACAAATGTGGACAGGTAACAGGTAACTGTAACGGATTATATTTAAAAAGTAACCTACCCAACCCTGGATATCACAATATCCTTACATCCTGCATGTTTACAAAGACTATAACATCTATCACAACCTTAACAACATTATGTAAACATGTTGACTATAACAATATCCAAAACTTTATGCAAACGTGTTAACTTCTATAACAACATTAAAAACTTTATGTAACCTGTTAACTACTATAACAACATTAAACATTTATGTAAACATGTTAACTTCTATAAAAACATCAAAAACATTATGTAAACATGTTAACTTCTACAACAATGTCAAATACATTATTACTAACCCACCAACCCCAGACAATTGAACCTCCATCTGTGGAAAGAACGCCTGGCCTAATCTGTGCACTGGATTCAAACACTGGTCTTCTAATTACGCAATCAGTGACTTTACCCCTTCATGATGGTTTTAATAAATTACAGAAAATTGCTACATATGAGATGTTTGATATTTTACTTTACACTTCATTGCAATAGCTGGGTGAAACAAAAAGTTCCACCGTAAACAGATGAGTGACAACTGACTGAGTCCATAAAAACGAGAAACACCATGAGTGTGCACTGGGCAAAAAGGTCAAAAATCCAGAGATATCTAAGATGATATTTCCATGATATTCCATGGAGCTCTGTTATGCCTAACTTGTGTATATAGGCCTTATCTTAACTACTCATGTCAACTGTTTTCAACCGTATATCAATCGTAACGAACACTTCTCATATCCTGTCACAATATGAACTAATATCATATCTGCCGAAAAATAGATGTCTCCCATTTATATATAGTTTAAAGATATTGATGATATACTGTATTGATATTGACATATGCTGTGTCCGAATATATCAGGACGTCTGCAGCATTTCTAGAATATTGATAGTATAATGACATGTTTTTGCTATATAACTATGGGGAAGGCATAGACACAAATGTTCTGCAGGTTTCCTTAAAATAATGGAAAAAACAACAGGACAAGACTTAGCTGAGAACATCAGTGTTTATCTGACTTGTACTTTAGTGGCCAACAAACAAAAACATGGGTAAATATTTACTAGTAGAAATTGTGATTTCGTTTATATTATGAATTTGAGCTTTCTTTTTTCTGACCTTTATTTATACAGAGATAGTCAGTCTGAAATCAGGGTCTCTTTTACAGCTAAGCCCTGTGTACAGCACTTAACAAAATGAGTGTCAGTCTTAGAAGTATACAGTAGCACAAGAGGTGAGTCAATGTTTATTGATATAATAATCATTGCCATTCATCAGAAATGGTTAGTAATCCATTCCTGAACCAAATGGCAAGAAACAACACTTGTTTACCCGATAGTATTCACCATGTTCACTCTGATGCGTTCAGAGTAAACGGAGAGGGAGAGCTTGTGAGTTCATGGGGATGTCGACAGGGCAGGGAGAGCAACATAGAGGTGAGCAAGAAAAGGAGCGAATATTGATAACATATCTGATATCACCGCGTTGGTGTTGTTCCTACGACATCATTATTAACGTTGGCACAACTGAGGTTAGGGTTAGGTCAAAGGGTGAGCGGCAGGGGAATATTATGTCTTCGGACTGGGGTAACCAACTAACTACAGGTCAGTTGCAATGATGGTCCTGGAGCAACATTAATTATGATGTTGTAGGAACAACAACAACAAGGTGGTATCAGATTGTATAAATATTGATGGTTAAGAGTCTTATATATTTTAAACATTTTTGAATGTTTCTCTGGGGGAGACCCCTAGACCACCGGCTGATTTGGTCCTCACCAATGTTGACTCCAAATGGCTACGGCCTTGCTTTGTGACAGACAGTAAATGCTGACATTAAAAAGATTGTAGGCTGACATGGCCCATGCACAGCAAGAGGTCCAGGACACTTCAAAAGCATGGAAATATGCATGTTCATTAGGCAGTTTTCCGCAATATGCTGAAGGCCGTTTGGAAGTAAGTTAGAAAGCTAGCTAATATTAACATCAATTAAGTGGATACTCACTGCAAATCCCTGCATCCAAGCCCAAATAATTTTTTTCATGTAGGTTCTTACACAAAGATTAGGCAAGGTTAGCATCAGCTTCTGAGTTCTGGCATGTTCGGCTAATGTTGTAAATATGACGTTATACTATCTAGCTCGGTGTGTTACAGTACTGTATTAGTAGGCTAGGCTAGCCCTTTGACCACCGCCCCTTTGTACTACAGAGGCTGAGGTACATTTTACAAACTTTTTGCACTTTTGAAGCTAACATTGCATTGCATTTAATAACTTTATGTGTTTGGTTTATTTGATTTTGGAGAAAAATAGGCAAGATGGAGGGGGCCATCAACAACATTAAAGTATCCATCAACGAGATAAAATCGACGATGGATGTCAGTAAAAGTGGTACAGGGAGCATGCAATTGCCATTGGAGCTATGTGTAAACTGCAACTCTCTGTTATACATATTTTACGGCTAAGGCAAAGGCCTAGAATAGATGGTTTGCATTCACATTGATAACATATGTTTTTTATCATTCCAACCCCAGGTATCGGTAAGACAAGTCATCAGAAACCTTGGAGAGCTCCAGTGGAGAGTGGATCTAGGTGACTGGTATGTAAGAATTTACATACTTTTTATATAGGTTTAATTATGTCACGTATGAATACAGGTACAGATATACATTGAGTAGACTATGTTAATATACTGTCTTGTTTTTTTCTAGAAAATGTTTTGACGCTTTATACTATAGGATGTATAAGAGGTTTGACATAGGATTGTTTCTGAACTATCATCACCCTTTATGAATGAATGTATAATCAGTAGGCACGGAGTGGAAAGTGGAAATAGCAATCAATATTATGGGGATCATTATGGTAATAGCAATCAATGTATCAGCGATATATAACATGATTGATAATCAAAATGTATAGGGCCCTAATGGCTCTATTATTTATTAATAATCAAAATGTATAGGGCCCTAATGGCTCTATTATTTTTAAACAAATCCCTGCAGCCTGCGCCACCAATATTTAACAGAGAAAGGATCTTGAAAGGTTGGGAAACAATGGTGGCGGATGGGGAGTAAGATCCGCCCAAGGATTAGCATAAGGGG
>JACXGI010012424.1:0-22812 GCA_016801175.1 Esox masquinongy | reverse complement strand
GTGGTAGGACACAGGCGCAGAGTCAAAATAATGGAAATAATCCATGTTTAATCAAAAGAAGACAAAAACAAAACAAAAGCAGCAACCAGTGACATGGGGCATCCAGTGGAAACACAAAACCAAAATGAACCACACCGGGTGTGGCCACACAGAAAACATAAATAGGGTCCCCAATTGGAGGCAACGATCTACACCTGCCTCCAATTGGGGAGGCCAAAAGGGTCGGAGGAGGCTAGAGGTGCCACCTTCCGTCCTGTCCTGACTATGGCCCTAGCCCAGTGCAGAGATGGCTAGGGGCATAGCCAGGACGTGACACCACCCTCTCTGTTCAAACAACCGATTACATTAATTTCTACCTACAGGCAAATCTGCCTCCAAAACGTGTTTGAGTCTGTGAAACTCTAATGTCCTACATTATATGGAACATACTGTATGTTATCTTTACATGTCGGAGTTTTTTTAAGCTTCCAAATTTCTAAATAATTTCCTTGCTCATGTAAAAAGTTCACAAGCATAATTCTATATACAGATATACACTTCATTGTACAGCACTTTGGTTGACACTTGTTTTTAAATGTGCTTTATAAATACATCAGACTTGACTAGACTTGAGATGTGTTAATATAACAATGTTTAACAGTCATCCCACAGACCCAGTTTAGATCATCAGCACATGAATAATCATTCCATTTCAACTTAAGATGGACCTCAGCATAATCTTCTTCCCCAAACTTTGGATCCCCATCACCATTATCAGGTTGTTTTGTCAACCAGTTGGCTGTGGTCTGTGGGGTACCATCCAATCTGTTTGATTTTGCTTCAGTGTTTCATACATACTGTGTGTTGAGTCAACCATTTCACATTCCTTTGCCTACAGGGCAAATCTGCCTACAGGGCAAATCTGACTCCAATACAATTTTGAATCTGTGAAACTCCAATGTCCGAAATGCTTTCATAGAACATACTGTATGTTATCTTTAGATGTTGGAGTATTTTTCAAGCTTCTCATATAATTTCTAAATAATTTCCTTGCTCATATAAAAAGATCACAATCATAGTTCTATATACAGATCTGTAACTAATATCACTGTTTTACATCTCACAGACCCAGTAAAGATTATCAGCACATGACAGATCATTCCATACCCACTGAGGACAGGTCTCAACACAATCCTCTCTCCCATGCTTTCGAAACCCATCACCATTATCAGGTTGTATTCCTGTCTAGTAGGCTGTGGTCAGTGGGGTACCATCCACCCATTTCCAGGTCCATTCTATGTCTTTGTCCGTTAGTCCAATCCAGAGCCTTTTCTTCAGCTTAGTAAGAAAATTCTGCTCCTATATGTTGTTTATGATTACCAGGTCTGCTCCTCTCTTCATACAGTCCTGTCTGTTGTGATCCCAGGACTTTACCACAGAGGAGATGTAATACCAACTAGAATCAAAGTGTCCAACTTTCTGGCGCAGTTTGTTTTAAGGCAGACAATGTCTTCTGAAGCCTGTTTCTCTCCCTCTTTATCTGGTCTCTCTCCTCTGTGATTGTGTTGTAGCTGGTCTGTAGCTGGTCTCTCTCTTTAGCTATTTTCTTGTAGCTGGCTTGTAGCTCGTCTTTCTCTTCATTCAGGGTGTTGTAACTGGTCCTGAACTCTCCTCTCTCTTTAGGCATGTTATTGTTGCTGCTGTGAAGCTGGTTCTGAGCGTCAGTCAATTTGGCTTTAAAATGGTTCATGACCAGATTGCAGTAGATTTTTTGTTACATTTGACAATGCCCAAAGTTTCTGCTATTGTTCTAATTGAGTTACACATTTCTTGTAGCAACCATATTGCTTGCTTTTCTTTCATGGAAAGCTCCCTAGTCTTTATGTTGGATTATGCCTATTGACACTAACTGCAGAATCCAAAGGTAAAAGCAAATGATAGCACTGAGACTTTATTAACAATCAATGCAAAAGGAAACACCTGATCAGTTTGAAATACGTGAGACACCTTTGTCTCATCTGTCCATAAAATTCTGTTCCAAAGATGTATTGGCTGATCTCTGTACTTTTTAGTACAGACCTATAGGAACTGGTTCAACATAGATCTTCAGTATAGGATCTGGTTCAACACATATCTATAGTATCTGGTTCATCTCTAGACTCGGATTGTGTCAAGTTTTCATTTTAGCCCTCTAATCTGGGACTGACATAGATGGGTGAATGCAGTTAACTTCCAGGTAGAATAAAAAAGCAGCAGTTCTCAAGGTTTTCACAATTTCCCCATGTTCTTCTTTCAACATCATCACTGGCTGAGAACAGTTTAGTCCAAATGTAATGTACCAGTCTCTACCAACAGTTAAAAGATCCACTCCAGTCTCCAGTCTCACTCCTGTCAAAAAGTCCCACCTTGCACACCAATCATTGGTTTGAAGACAAAGAGTTACAATGGATTCTAACGAATTGAAACAGAAATAATTCTGCTTCTCCCAGTGCAGTCTTGAACCTGATGTTTTTGATGGGGTGATCATGTGATGTACACAATTATTCTTCATTGTTCCATGTTGTACATTTTTTATGTAATTGAAGCTCTACCTTTAATAAGATCTGGTAACCTACAATATTTAAGTGCTACCTAACCGAACTTAATGTCTCTGAAAAATATTAAACATGAAAGCATTGTTAATGCTTTGATTTAAGAAGCACCAGCATTAATTTTGGCACACTTTTTGGATATAGTCTAGTCCGAACAGTAAGCATATTTGTCTGGAACAAAAATATTTCTGTGCCATTTTCAAAGAAGGGGCATGTATTCTCTCCTGGTGTCTCAGCTCTCTTGTACTCAAGAGTGGTGAGCTCTCAGGTTAAGCTCTCAGTCCAGCAGCAGTAGAAAGGAATGTACCAATTTCCAGGAAGAGGATGTAAAATGTGTGTGATTGGTGGCATTAACTATGCTACTCAGAGAGCGTTGTGATTTTGAAGATGTGGTATTAAGACTGGCAGGAAGTGCTACTTTAGTTTTTCCATCCCTTCAAAGTCTAAAAAACCTTGCAGTATTTTTATGAATGTGAGCAGATCCATAAAGAATGTCTCCCTGCTCTCTGATACTGAATATATACAAATAATTACTTGTAATTAAATGTGCACATGCTTGAAAAGATGTGTATGGGAATTGTTTTATTTATTAAATTATCAACATTTACTATATTAACTATAGTAATATCTGAAGTAATCTTTAATTAATAAGCCCAGGAAGACAAGGCAGTGCATACACAAACAAAAACAGGTTTAAATTAGAATTGGATAGTATTCCCATTTTCACATCTTCATCCTGTCCTCTCATTGCAGGGTTTACAGAATTACCCCACAAAAACACACACACAAAAACAAAAATAATACTACAACAGGAATGGTGATAGAGCTGTGTACTACTCCCTTCACAGAACAGCGCATATTGGCTCTAACCAGAATAGAAAGAGGAGTGGGAGGCCCCGAGAACAAATACATTAGTGTCTACTTTGAGAAAAAGATGCCTCACAGGTCCTCAACTGGCAGCATCATTACATGGTACCCGCAAAACACCAGTCTCAATGTCAACATTGAAGAAGCAACTCCGGGATGCTGGCCTTCAAGGCAGAGTTGCAAAGAATAAGCCTCAGACTGGCCAATAAAGAGAAAAGATTATGAAGGGCAAAAGAAATCAGACACTGGAGGTGTCTGGAGGATTGTAAAAAAAAGTGTTATCGACAAACAAATCTAAGTTTGAGGTGTTTGGATCACAAGGAAACATTCATGAGACACAGACCAAATGAAAAGATGCTGGAGGAGGGCTTGACGCCATCTGTCAAGCATGGTGGAGGCAATGTGATGGTCTGGGGGTGCTTTGGTGGTGGGACAGTGGGAGATTTGTACAGGGTAAAATGGATCTTAAAGAAGGAAGGCTATCACACTATTTTGTAACGTCATGCCATACCCTGTGGACGGCGTTTGATTGGAGACAATTCTCTCCTACAACAGGACAGTGACCCACAGCCCAGCTCCAAACTATGTAAGAATTATTTAGGGAAGAAACAGTCAGCTGGTATTCTGTCTATAATGGAGTGGCCTGCACCATCACCGGATCTCAACCCTATTGAATTGTTTTGGGAGCAGCTTGACCATATGGTACATATGAAGTGCCCATTGTGCTGCCTTAAATGTTTAGTTAGTCACTGAAATAAGTTATTAGTTAAATATGCATCAGAGTGAGCATTCTAGGCTTTTGGCATCTCTGGCTCTCGTCATCAGTCTGGTCCGCGGGCTCTGCTGGCTAGTTAGCAGCTTGGAGGAATAGAGACTTGTCGCATGCACAGATAGTTTTTTCGTATTCAGGTGTAATTCTTCAGCGAGCCCAAAACAGGCAAAACGGACAGTGCTAGATACACATCGTTGAGGAACGTATTTTTGATTCGCTTCGGCCTTGGAGAATATTTGTCTGTAAATAGTATGTGTAAACGACTATTGAATTCTTGTATTGTTGAAGGAATGTTACGTTAGAAACCTTTCTATTGTATCGGTGAAACGTGCTTTGCTGACTAGCAGTTACAACTGTTGCTAGCTCTGTTCACTAATTGATTTCTGTATTGTAGCTTGTGGTAGCGGTCTATTATGTCTATTGTACATTACAATGTTCTTTTTACGTTGGTAGGAACGTGCATTTATGTAGTTATCTGTGTAATACCTCCTAAATGGATACGGTAATATTTGTATATTGATTTATGTTCTTATCTCTGTAACATTACAGTTTTACAAAAAGAAAAGTAAAAAGAGGAAACAAGATTCCAGTAAAGTGCAAGAAAGGTCAAGTCTTGTGTGTTTCTTGGAAAACTTTTCAATGTTAACTGGCTGTCTAGCTTCGCACAAGATTACGCGCTGCAAGGGCAGTACACCCATCAAGCCAGTCGAATTTGTGGGAGGTGCTTCAGGAAGCATGGGGTGAAATCTCTTCATATTACCTCAACAAATTGATACCTAGAATACCAAAGGTCTGCAATGCTGTAACTGCTGAAAATGGGGGATTCTTTGACAAAAGCACAGTTTGAAGGACAAACTTTGATTATTTTTACCAATTATTATTTCAATTCAAAATCATTATTTCTATTTTTGTAAATTACTATATTTCCTATTCATTTTGCTTTATTTCCTATTAAACACCTATTTTCATGGAAAACAAGGACATTTCTAAGTGACCCCAAACTTTTGAACGGAAGTGAATGTAGTTTTTTTTTCAATGACTTGTTTATCTAATAATGCCAATATGGGCAAACGAATGGACAAACGTATTGATTTTATTCCCCTTTATTTATACATGGAAATCAAGCTGAGAAGCAGGTATTTTTTGCCCTTTCCCTGTATTATGGAAATAATGATAAACATAAAAGTATAAAATAAAATTGGAAATAACATTTAAAATAGACATAAATTAACAAAAGCAATCACAATGACCATTAACAAGTTCATTCATCAAACATTTACATTTCCTTATGGACATCAGAACGTTGCAAGGCATTGCATTAGTGGGATGTGTAAAAGCCAAATGCAGTTGTTCCTAACTCTGAATAAGCCTGCGGTATCTAAAAGACCAGCCGGTCATGAGATCATGTTTAATAACGGCAGTTTTTCCAGGTTATGGGAACTTGTTCTGTAACAGAACTGTCAAGTGTAATATTTTGAGATTGTCCAATTTTAGATTTTTGGACCTTGAGAATATCATGTACTTGTTGTAATATCATCTGTAATATTCGCCTGGAATCTATCGCTGAGATAATTCTGAAATCACAGTCAAGTGTCTATGGCCAAGGCCAATGAGGTCAGTTTTCCGATTAAAACAGAATGATCAACTGTATCAACAACAGTCATCAACTGTCTCAAAAGTCAATAAATAAAACAACAGTTTAATTTCTCATCTAAAAGCTTTGCCAATATGATTAACAAATGATTTGTTCGATATGCAATTATCAGATAAAAAAACGCAATGAATTTAACAATTACTCCAGAATTTTAGCATGCAAGACATTTCCAAGATGGGTCAGTAGTAATCAAGTATGGTTTTATCCCCTTCTTTATATAGTGGCAGCACATGGGCAGTTTTCCACATTGTAGGAATGACCCCAGAAAAGAATCTTAAATTAAAATATAAGTGCACCAGAGGTAAATGTTGCAGCCCTAACCAGAAGAGCTGTGTCAGATTTCGTCCACCCCTGTGGCTTTTTGTAGTGTTGATGGCTAGAAATTCACCAAAGCTATTGAAACTAATTGCAAAGACAGGCAATTTAACTCTTAAAATGAACAAGTATGGATAATTGCTAGATGTCATTTTTGGCGAGTTTGGACATTTACTAGCAAGAGTAAATGACAAACATTGAAAATAAACATGATATGAAGAGCAGCTTGTTAAGTAGCTATCTGTGTGTCCTTGGGCCTGAGTGAGCAGATGTAACCCTACGTGCACACCGCCTGCTCGCCAGCACTACAAAGGCACGCTACCATTCATTTACACCGAGAGCCAGCAAATCATGCCAACAGTGGGTGGAGCGACTCTGGGAGACAAAATCTCCCAGCGGCAGCGACAGTTGAGAGTTGAGAAATGTTCAACTTCATGCTAATTTCCAGCGAGCAGACCGTGACGGAGTTCAGCGTCTACCAATGGCAGGGTAGATGTTCTCTGCATCTTAAAGTCCTTTCTCTTTTCTACTCGCTAGCTTAAAACTTGCTCGCAAGCTCTTACATTTGCTCGCAAGCTCAAAAAAAATGGACGAGAAGTGTATTATTGCGGTGTCCAGTTTCCCCATTATTTATGATGCTTCTCTGGCATCATACAGGGATATAACTCTAAAAATGGATACATAGAAGAATGTTTCAGAGATCGTTGGGATCATGACTGAGTGATACATGCATAACGTAAAACAAAGTAAATTGCTATTTGAACATTGACAAATCATTGACTTGGGATCGTGTTGATATGTAATACATTTTTATTAGTGGAGTCATGCAAATAATACATACTTATTAATAATTGCGGAAACTGATATTTCCCCTATACTGGTTGACAGGTTGTTGCTGGCATAAATTAGAAAGACACATCCTGCCCGAGCAGGCAGTGTGCACACAAGGGAGGGCTCAGCAACAGCTCGTCTGAGATTGAGTGATTTGCGAGTTGCGCGAGCAGGTGGTGTGCACATAGGGTAAGGAGCACATTCAGAGAAGAGGAGATGCACTGTACAGAGAACATGTGCAAAGCCATGCCTCATAGCAACATGTCCACAGTTTCAGGAAAGTCAATGATTAAAATGGGTCCTATGATGTGAGAGTGCATTCCCCAACAACCAAGATTGAGCTTGTAGGTGCCCAGCCTACTACAACAAGTCACTAGCGCACATCAAAACAAGACAAACTGTAAAAGACAAGACACCTTACACTCCTGGCCACAACTACTGCTGTCCTCCAAGATAGTGACTTAGACCACTGCTCTACCTAAACACTAATGCAATGCCAATGTGCTGGACTAACCATCAGTTTGTGAACACAAACAGAAAGATAAAGTATTTCTGTTTTTCCACCACAATATCTGTTAAGGCACCTGCAGACGGGCCGCAGTAAGCGACAACGGCACCACAAGAAAAATCCGCCTACCGTATGTATACCCTTGCAGGGGTGTACACATGACAGCTACAGTGGCTCAGGTTACATTGGTTACCATAGTAACAACACTGCTCTGGCGAAGTTAGGTTTTGGTATGTTGTCTAGAAGTTAGCCTACTTTACAAATATTGTATGTTTTTGTAAATTAAATAAAAATGAAACCCAAGCAAATTGTATTTTTTTCTGTGTTCATTTTAAATATGTAATGTAATTGTCTAGGTATGCAGATTATTTGCAGTTCACATCTGTGTGCAATATTATTCTTGTTATAATTATTAGGTTATATTGTTATAATATAAAAACAAAATTACACATGACGATTGACATTCAATTAACAACTTCACTAGTTGTGCACGTGCAAAGCTAGCCAGGCAAACCAGTACAAACTACGGTATTATAAACCCACTCTCCTCCTTTTGCATCCATAATATATAGGCTAACACCCACCTGATAAGCACACAACTGCAGCAACGTTCCTTCATGCTGCATTTTTTTGGTTTATGTCCCTGTAGGTCTGCAGAGTGCAAAGTTAAATTGTATAATTATGGGAAATCCGAAAATAATTTATTTATCCTCTTTTTTCCTCTCGTATATCGGTGTTGTCAATGAATGAGTGTTTGATTGGTTGACAGGATGAACACTGTTCATTGGTCGACATGGGCGGCAGGCGCTCAAAAGTTCATCAAATTTTAACTTTGGGCACCTCCACCCGCGAGCAAGCATGCACAGAAAGCGGCACCGCTCACGGGATCAAGCACCATGTATCGCGCCGCTCGTAAAACTGCTTGCGGTTTGTCGCCCATCGCCCTACTCCAATTGAAAGTCTATGAGACTTTCACCGCCACCACGGCCGTGTGCAGGTGCCTTTATATATAATTTTATGGAACCCACAATACATATAAGACATTTATAGACAACTATTTCTTTGAAAACAATTTCATTGCTCATATCAAAGGTATGCCCAATTATGTTTTTTGTCGAACCGCGTAAGCGGTGCCGGCCTAGAAGAGCAAATGTCTCTTACTGACTGACTGAGTGAGGGAGTGACTGACTGATTGATTACACCTTATTAAATAGCGCAGTAGTTAGAGACGTGGACTACGGCACAGCAGGTACCATGTTCAACTCCCGTCACAGTTAAAACACATTATGCCTTTGGATTTGTTCAGGACAGACAAAAGCTTTGGTAGCTACAACCTTCATAGATATGTCATAGGAAGCCTAAAATAAAACAGTTCTGGAGGATATTAGACTACACGATTCTCTCATCTTTTCACTTGACGAAAAAGTCAGTTGTCACCTATATTGATAGATACTGTATCAATGTCATTCACGAATGGCTAATTAGCTGTTAAAACGGCCAGTGGCAAAAGAGGATTTGTTCAGGATAGACCAAAACTTCGCTGGCTACAACCTTCAGGAGCTACATTATAGGAAGCCTAAAATGAAACTGTGTACTGTTATATTGTGACTATTTCTGGTGGATTTTCGAATTATGTCTTAGGATTTGTTCAGGATATACAAAAACTTTGCTGACTACACAATTCTCTCATCTCAATTCTCTCATCTCATCAATTCTCTCATCTGAGTAACGTTTCTTATTAAGTTTACCTCCACCACAAATAGCATCTATGAACTGTATGGTTTTTGCCACTTGCCGTTTTAACAGCTTATTAGACCAAAACTTCGCTGGCTACAACCTTCAGGAGCTACATTATAGGAAGCCTAAAATGAAACTGTGTACTGTTATATTGCAACTATTTCTGGTGGATTTTCAAATTATGTCTTAGGATTAGTTCAGGATAGACAAAAACTTTGCTGACTACACAATTCTCTCATCTCAATTCTCTCATCTCATCAATTCTCTCATCTGAGTAAAGTTTCTTATTAAGTTTACCTCCACCACAAATAGCATCTATGAACTGTATGGTTTTTGCCACTGGCCGTTTTAACAGCTTATTAGGCATTTGTGAATGACATTGATACAGTATCTATCAATATAGGTGACGATAACAGACTTTTCCGTCACTGTTAAAACGGCCAGTGGCAAAAACTATACAGTTCAGTGATGCTGTTTGTGGTGGAGGTAAACTTAATAAGAAACGTTACTCAGTTTAACACAATGCTTAATGGTGTCTAGCAACATATTACTGGCTAATAAGCTTTTAAAATGGCCAGTAGCAAATGTCATACAGTTCATAGATGCTATTCGTGGTGGAGGTAACCTTAATGAGAAACATTACTCAGTTTAACACAATGGTTAATGGTATCTAACAAAATATTTAAACTTGGCGTGATGTTAATGCGTGACAAAATTATATAATGTCAAGAGGCTATACCGACACCCAGCAAAAGTGTAGCCCTGTGGCTTAGTGGTAAAAGACACTGCCTTTCACATGGGCGACCTGGGTTTGAGTCTTGGGAGGGCAACTATGATCAACACTTTTTATCGCGGGCCGGCTGTACTAGGCTTGCCTGGTTTCTTGTTTATGTACAACCTTGTTTCCAAAAAAGTTGGGACACTGTGTAAAATGTAAATAAAAACAGAATGCAATGATGTGCAAATCATTTAAACCCTATATTCAAGAGAAAATAGTACAAACACAACATATCAAATGTTGAAACTGAGAAATGTTATTGTTTCTTGAAAAAATGTATGTCCAATTTGAATTTGATGCCAGCATCACGTTTCAAAAAAGCTGGGACCAGGGCAACAAGACTGGAAAAGTTGTGTAATGCAAAAACAAAACCTGATGAAACATCTCACCACTAATTAGGTTAATTGGCAACAGGTCAGTAACATGATTGGGTATAAAAAGAACATCCCAGAGAGGATGAGTCTTTCAGAAGTAAAGAGGTGGAGGGGTTCACCACTCTGTGAATGACTGCGCAGGCAAATAGTGCATCAATTTAAGAATAACGTTTCTCAATGTAAAAGAGCCATTTGTTTAGTTTGTTTTGTTATCCAGCCCTTCTGGCTAGGTTTGTTTTAAGATCTTCTGAAGCCTGCCTCTCTCCCTCTTCGTCCCTTTCTTTAGTCAGGTTGTTGTTACTCTATTGTAGCTGGTCTGATTTTGTCAGGTCGTTCTTGCTGGCTTTACCGTTGAACCCACCTGAGATATTCTGTAGGACTACATTATTTAGTGCTTATTTTTCATAATTGAACAGACATTGTGTGAACTGTGTTGAATTCTAGTAGGAAAAAAGTAGGAAATGACCAAGGGATTATGCTTGCACCCGTTTTCCATTTACTTGTTTTGATGATAGATCTCCATTTGACAACAGAAATCTACGTAACTAGATATCATTACATATTGAACTCCTACCCTCTCATGCCAAGACAGAAAATAAAGTAAAAACAAAATGAACTCCTTCCGCCATTTGCCTCAAAGTTGATGATCGATAGTTTATGGACTTAATAGACACTCCAGTGGCCCCTTCCGGTGAGTGTGCAAAGATGCAGCCTACACAAGCAAGGTGGAATCCCATAACACAACACTTTATTTTTTAGTTAACGCAATTTTACAGAAGATAATGGACAGGTGTGCCTAATTATACAATATGCGCATTTGTTTATGTCTGATTTTAAGACTTGACACATCCAAAACAAGACATCTTGTACATGTTCAATTATTAATGAAGTATTTGTAAATTAAATTCATGCTCATTTTATTATTTAAAAGTGGACCATGAATTGCATAATTTGAGTGATGAGAGTTTCCTGTAGTTGAATGGCTAATTAAAATCCTAGCCAGTCTATGGTTGTGTCTCTAAGAGTTGTGTCAGCAACACAGTATCATGGTGGGCACTCAGGATTTCTCTGGTAGAGCCACTTACAAATTGAAGGAAAATAATATAAATGGACAAGGGTGGATTTTTCTGAGTCATATTTTAGAGGACCTGCTGGCTTTCTTTGGTGTCCACGATAACACTCCCACTGCTTATGTGTGGGCAGTGTGTCTCATCTCCTGGGACACAGAGAGAAAGATGCTTCAGGCTACAATCAACCCTCACTGTGCTCATGTTACACAGAAGCCCATTTCTGTATGTTGTTATTATACTGGTGGCCACTGTGAAGAGGTGAGGACCATGCTAAATCCCAAATTGACCCCTTTCTCTCAGCCCAACATTTGCGTATTCCCAAACGTCTGCGGCATTTGCCCAAGTGTCCTGAAGTTGAGGGATTGAAAATGAAAGAGGGCGTAGGGGCTAATTAGACCCCATCCAGCAAGTGTGCAGTTATGCAGCCTACATGACCGAAGTGAAATCCCACAAGGCACTGCTTCATGTTTGATCTGCGCAGCTTTACAAAAAAGAATGGACAGGGTTTCCTAATCATTATGAAACATGGATTTGTGTATCTCTGAATTCATGACTTGACATGAAATACCTATAAATGTTCAATTGTTACTGGGCTTTATTTGAAAATGTTATGAGTGATTTGTTCATTTGAATTTCATGCTTGTTTTATTTTTTTGGAAGGGACCAAGAATTATATAATTTCTGTGTTCCAAAATATATCGGTTTATTCATCACCTCTCGAAGTCACCCTCAGAGTTTGGTTAGCAACGCATGACAATGGAGGCTGTTCCGAGCAAGTGTGCAGAGCAGAGTTGTCGGTTTGGGATTCATGGCTAGACTTCATTTTCATTGATATTAACCCTGCATTTACCATATTTCAGTAAGCAGTGTGTATACTTTATTTTTTGCATCTATGCTAAGATATTCCCCCGAGAATAAAGCTACATACACCGATCAGCCATAACATTATGACCACTGACAAGTGAAGTGAATAACACTGATAATCTCGTTATCATGGCACCTGTCAGTGGGTGGGATATATTAGGCAGCAAGTGAACATTCTGTCCTCAAAGGTTATATGTTAGAAGCAGGAAAAATGGGTACGCTTAAGGATCTGAGCGACTTTGACAAGGGCCAAATTGTGATGGCTACACGACTGCGTCAGCACATCTCCAAAACTGCAGCCCTTGTGGGGTTTTCCCAGTCTGCAGTGGTCAGTACCGATCAAAAGTGGTCCAAGGAAGGAAAAGCGGTGAACTGGCGACAGGGTCATGGGCGGCCAATGCTCATTGATGCACGTGGGGAGCGAAGGCTGGCCAGTGTGGTTCAATCCAGCAGACGAGCTACAGTAGCTCAAATTGCTGAAAAGGTTAATGCTGGTAGTGTCAGAACACAAAGTACATTGCAGTTGGCTGGGTAGCCGCAGACCAGTCAGGGTGCCCATGCTGACCCCTGTATGGGCATGTGAGCATCAGAACTGGACCATGGAGCAATAGAAAAAGGTGGCCTGGTCTGATGAATCATGTTTTCTTTTACATCACATGGATGGCCGGGTGCATGTGAGTTGCTTACCTGGAGAACACATGGCACAGGATGCACCATGAGAAGGAGGCAAGCCGGTGGAGGCAGTGTGATGCTTTGGGGAAGGTTCTGCTGGGAAACCTTGGGTCCTGACATTCATGTGGATGTTTCTTTGACACCTACCACCAACGTGAGCATTGTTGCAGATCATGTGCACCCTTTCATGGCAATGGTATTCCCTGATGGCATTGGCCTCTTTCAGCAGGATTATGTGCCCTGCCACAAAGCAAAAATTGTTCAGGAATGATTTAAGGAACACAACAACAAGTTCAAGGTGTTGACTTGGCCTCCAAATTCCCCAGATCTCAATCCAATCGAGCATCTGTAGAATGTGCTGGACAAACAGGTTCGATCCATGGAGGCCCCACCTCGCAACTTACAAGACTTAAAGGATCTGCTGATAACATCTTGGTGCCAGATACCACAGCACAACTTCAGAGGTCTAATGGAGTCCATGCCTTGACGGGTCAGGGCTGTTTTGGGGGCAAAAGTGGGACCTACACAATATTAGGCAGGTGGTCATAATGTTATGGCTGAGCAGTGTATAGCTCATTGGTGTACTGGTTTTAACACTCCTTTTGCCCTATGCATGACAGGAGATATTATTCACCAGTGCACCAATTATTGACCCCCCCCACAGAAGAGCGGATATTTATCAGTAGTAGTGCTCTGATTTTAACCTTACTCTTGTCTCGTGTATAAAGGGTGTCATTTCTTATGGGTACGCTGACATTAACCCTCCTCACATACCAGGGTGGACATTTTTCAGAAGCGCGCTGACATTAACTGCTGTAGCGGGAGCTGATTGCCTGAGCCCATGGCTCTGTTTCCTGGTGCCTTTCCTTTCCAACAGAATCGATCTGGGCTGTGTGTATGTGTGTGTGTTTGAGTGTGTGAGCGAGCGAAAAGTGTGCGACTGTATGTATGTGCATACTGCATAGTTGAGTATCTGAGCCTTAAATTGTTTTGATGTGCAATGTGTGTTTTTGTCTGTGGAAGAGCTGAATAATAAACACAAACTGAAGTGTTTGGAAGGAAGATGAGGAGATCCATGCATTAGCAGAGGATGTTGATAAAACAAATGTAAAGTGAGAAGATTTACAATTCTAGAGAAAATTGACTCATATATGCCAGGAAAATTGGCAAAAGAAAGAAAGGGCAAAATTATTGACAATAACATATAGAACTGGAGAATGTTAAAAACTGCATAGAATAAAAGATGTGCCATTAAATGAGAACAAGAAAATAAGAAAGCGGGAGAAAGAGGATGCAATAAAAAAAACAGTTCCCTACACCTTCTCATCGTCATTTTTTCTTTTATTTTTCGGGACACTCTCTTTTCCATCCTGTAGATGAGGGTACAGTACAGTAGGAAGTAGGCCACAGCATGACGTATCACTCCAGAGGCCGGGAGTCACCATCTAACGCTGAGGACGAGGCCAACCCATATATCCTCGCTAATTACACAATACTGTCCAAGACAAGGGGGGGGTCAGGGGACCGAGAATATTAAAGGGGCCACAGTATTCCGTGGGACCTGTTTGACATGCTGATACAGGAAGTACATCCTATCCTGGCAATAAGTTGTGTCGTGTTAGGGTCACAATGGTGAATGGTGAAATATGTTTTGCTTACATATCCAGGGCGTTACACATGATGAACACACAGCTCGCTTCGCTATGCTCCAAATGTAAGGTAATTAATGGGAGGTCAATGTGCAGAGCAGCATAGATTGTCTCTGTATCAGACATATCACCATGGCTTACTTTACTCACTCATTCTCTCTCATTCTCTTTCTCCCTATGTCTCTCTCTCATTGGCACAATTCCAAAGAATAACGGAGGGAGGTTTTAACATTAACCTCAAGCAATCAGGACTTGGATAATGTGCTAACTCCATTAAGCCTGTTGTTTGCTGCCTCGGGATATATTTGGCTAGCCCAAAGCCAGATCTGCTCATGTCCCTCTTACTGCGTCATTGTGTGGCATGACAATTTTGGGAAGACAGCCAATAACTAACAAGAGATCGGATCCAACCATGCTGTAGGACCATGAACGCATCCCCCGGATGCCTTGTCTTTATTTAATCTTATCGACAATGTTTTCCACAAAAAGCTGGAAATGCACACTTGCAGTTTATTCAGAGGCTAAATAGGCTTCTAAAGTTTTTGATTTCCACTTAATGTCTGGCTTGATTTTCCCAAACAAAAAATATATCAACTCATGTAAAACATTTTTCATTAATTATAATCCACTTTACTCTTCCCATTTGGGGTGGCTCCAGGATTTTGTGAAAATAGGATTGTGTGTGCAGGATGGTCATTGTAATTTCAGTTAATGATCATCTCTTCCTTTCAAATAATTCAGTCTAGGCCTCTAAAGTGGCACAATGATGTAAGACATTCTTACGCAGCACCAAGCTAACTAGATTAGAACATTGACTGTCTCTAGTTGCTGGGTGGTTGGGAAGCCTGATGCAAATTGTCCAACATTGCCTGGGAAGCATGAAGACATTGTCAGCAAATATTTCCTTATCTCATGCCGCTTTAGCGACTCCCTCAGATGGCTTTGGCACAAGTAAAGCTACCAGAGGTTGTCAGGTGAGTGAGCAAGCCCTGATGTGTAGACATAACTGACATTCTGGTCTCCAAGGGAAGTGTGAAAAAAAGAGAATTGCTTGGCGCTTATGCCTGTGAGGAAAGTTCTCATCAAGTAATATTCAACTCCCCCAAACAAATTTGAATTTTTTGTGTTGAGACAGCGCAGTATATACAACTGGAACTAATTGACTATAACAGTGAGAAAAGCAAAGGTGTTAAATGAAAATGATCCCTAATACTTTAGTCTTTCATTTTGTGACTTAAATAATCACATTAATTTAGTACCTATAGTACTTCATAGGTCTTATTTATTTACTTTGTTTACTCATTACTTTTCATTTTTTCTTTCTCTTCTGCGTCTCAGTACACTGGATCTCTCTCCCTTTGAACTATGCCATTCTGTCATCCAATCCAATTCTCTCTCTGCATCTCTCCCAGTTCAATTCAAATTGCTTTATTGGTATGATATAACAATATGCGTATTGCCAAAGCATATCAGGAGACAGCATTAATTAATTCACAATAGAGCAGCACTGAGACAACAACAATAATGCCCATTCAAAGGTTCATTCATGCTAATTACGCAAATTACATCAATATAGTCATAGAAGATACACGTTTAAGAGTTTTAAGTTGCGATACCCAGAAGACCATTGTCAAACAAAGTTGGTTTAGTGTCTCGTAGCATGAATAGTCCCAGATATATTCTTTATGGGTTAATTTATACTAATTGTCCAAATCATGTTTACAGTCAAAAATACACACTTAAAAGATTTAAATTGGTATGGACTAAACATGTGAAACAAAATTGGTTTGGTCTCTTTTAGAATTTAAATTTTTTGTCAGGAACTGCATTTCACTTTCTCTCACTCTCTGATTTTCTCGTTGTTCATCAAACCAGCGATTGCCTGATTCATGCTCTTGCCTTCCATAGAAGCATGAAGTGTAATGGATATTATTCCATGTAATCACCACAAGCAATCTCATTGACTCAAACCAAATGTACTTTTTTTTCAATCGATATTCACCGATTTCTCTCCACGTCGATATCCCCAGCACACTATGGTTATAAAGCAAACTGTCTCACGGCATTTATCAGGTCATAATTGGTTTATATAAAAGAGCCTAGCTTGTAACTTATCAGTGCTGTCCCTGACAGAAATAGTTAGAGGAAGGGGCTGGACTGGCTGTCTTCCATGATCTAGAGATCATGGGAGATCATAATGTTTCTGCTAACTAGGCTTTCGTCTGCCTTTGGTATGACAAGGGGGTGGTAGTTTCCAGGAAAAGCACTGAACTGCCCCAGATGTCGGCTTAAAGGATGCTGAGCTCTCAGTATCACACACAAGCACACACACACGTATACTGGAGTTTTGTATGCGTAGCCGAGGCTCTCTTGCGAACAGGGCTTACTTGTATTAACCCAGTTCCAGTTTTAACGCACCGAGGCACATTCTTGAGGAAACAGTGGGAAAGAAAGGAAGAGACAGAGGGAGGGGGAAGGATTAAGAGAGAAACAGATAAAGACAGGTGGAGAGACTGAAGAGAAGGTTCTAGGGAAGGTGAAGACAGGTGTGTCAGGGACCTTGTCACATTGTGACACAAAACAAATGATCTTGAACGATTGGTTTCCACAGCAACGAAGTGGCTCGGCGCTAGTGTGAAAGGATGCCAAAGGGAGGTGCTGCATTGTGTGTGTGTGTCTTGTTTGTTCACCCGTGGAAATTACACATTTGCAGGATCTTTAGCTTTTATCCGTTCTGCATACCTCTGTATCCATGACAGTGTATGATGATAATGGCTCTCTTGCTAAGAGAGGTGACCTCCAGTATAGAACTCCAACCTTGTTCATCAAGAGTTACTCTCGTGTAGGTTTCAACTCTGACAATATTCCTGGAGAGCTGCCCTCCTTCAGCTTAACAACAATCCTATTCTTAGGATGAGATTAGTATTGGACGGAATACTTACAAGGATGGTAGCTTTCCAGGAACACTAGTAGTTAGGGCACTGGGCCGAAATTTAAAATACCACTGGTCCAAATCCCCAAACCAACCCAGTGACAAATCTGGCATTGTGCCTTTTAGCAGTGCACTTAACCTTCATTGTTCCTGTTAGTTTTGTTGGTCAAGAACCTCTGCTAAATGAGAAAAAAGTCTATAAAATGGAACCACACTATCTCTGTCTATTTCTGTCTTGTTTGTCATTGGAACATATCCTGTTGCTCATCGAGGTGTTAGAATGTCCAAGGCTTTGTACAAAAAGAAATCCGGAACAACTCTTAGGACCGTTAATCCACTGGATGAAAGAAGGGAAACATGTTGACACAAATGCCCTTGTGAGCATTGACAAATCACTAGCAGAACAAACAGCTGGGCACCTGTCTAGGTAGCGTTGCCTTTCCTTCACCGTGTAAAGTATATTTTTTATATATCCCTTTTTCTACCACACATTTTGTCAATATCTTGATGGCCTTGTCTCGTCACAGCCTCTTAACTGCAGGTGCTATGTCCAAAAACAATAAAGTGTCGTCCGGTGCACATCTTGCCAAGTTGTTCTGCGTCCTATCACGCCACTCGCTCAGCTACAACACATACTTGCGCATGCTGAACACACTCCCCGGCCAACAACTGTGATTGTGCTGTCAGCACCCAACCTTCCTGTGCTGATTTCAGTGCTGTCCGCCATTGAAACCCACTACACCACGACCAGCATAGGCATGTCTAATTGGGATATGCATTTATTTGTCATTTTCTCTGTAGTCTCTGGGTCGCTGGCACCAGCGTCAAACACATCGGGTTCATAACGTTGACCCACTTGCAAGGGATTTGACTGTGTAGCCAAGATTGCAACAGGAGTTTACTCACCTGTGTAACTGCTCTTTCCCAAGGTGCCCCTGAGCCCAGAATGCATGCGTGCCATCATGAAGATGACATACTGTCCCCACTGCCGCGGTTTGCCCTCTGCCAGGCCCTGTGCCAGCTACTGTGCCAACGTGCTTAAGGGTTGCCTTGCCAACCAGGCTGACCTGAACACCGAGTGGAGGAACCTGGCTGGTGAGATGTATAACAGTGCATGCACACCCAGACAAACACACATGTTTGTTTTTCTATTGACCTTGTAAAAACCAGAAATCCAGGTTCCCTATTTCTTAGCCCTAGATTGTAAAATCGGTGTTTTCCTAGTGGGGTACTGGTTTTAATTTATTTGCAGGGACTCCAGATATTCACATGTACTTATAGACCTGGATCAAACACGTGAGCACACACCCACATTTCTATTCTCCTGGGGATACAAACCGTATTTACATTCAAAATCCTATTTTCCTTAAGCTGTAAGCACTGCCTTAAAATGTAACCTTAACCCAAAACCTAGAACTAATCGTAAACCTACTGTGACCACTAACTGCTAAGCCCAGTTGTAACTTTTACCATAATCCTTCCCATACATAAAAAAACATTTTCCTCATGGGGACCAACAAAATGTCCCCACAAGGTCACATTTTCCCTGTTCTTCTATACATACAAGGATTTGAATATAATTTGAATGCCTGTAAGCTTGTTTTGACATAATGAATGTCTTTCTCTCGCCTCTCACCGCCCTCCTCTGTCTTTCTCGGTGTTTGTCTCTCTCTGTGTCCACCTCTCTCTGTCTCTCTCCATAGATGCTATGATGCAGGTGGCTGTCAGGTTTGAGGGCGTGTCCAGTGTGGAAGTAGTGGTCCTCTCCCTGCCTGCACGTATCTTAGAGGCTCTTACGACCATGTTGGACAACATAGACACCTTTAACACCAAGGTCAGCGATGAACACTAGTTACCGACACACACACCCATCATGGGTTGTAATAATATTCCACATGCATACCTGAACACATTTATTAACTCAGTAACTTCTCCTTGGTAGTGCTGTATGAGAACCACTTTTATGTGCCTGTTAAAACGCACAAGAAGCTATGAAATCATTTTCCTTTTTTGTGTAGCGAAGGTGGAAAAATATGTGAATAGTGTTGGGGAACAAAGGCTACTCTGTGCTGCATTGCGGTTGAGGCCAGAGCGGGCCTGGGACACAGCCGTTCACTGGCAGACTAGCGTTAAACGCTAGCCACAGTTTGCCCTATAAGAACTGAGCCAGGATCAGATTAGCTACTTTGGTCCAATATCCTACATTTTAACCATGAGGGGATATGTCAAAACCGCTTCGCCTGCACAGTTAGATTTAACACGGGGAAATTAACTTAGACTCGTCTCTGAGACCGTTTATATGAAAAAGACCCTGCGTAAACATTGCATCTTTGAAAGAATTCCAGCTCTGTGTCGTCATGATGGCATCCAGGCCCAGATGTGCAGATCTAGGAAGTGAGTTTGATTCACAAAGTGTTTCAACATGCGACCACTGCTTTTGCAGCTGCGGTGGTGTCATAGATTATTAGTTACGACCCTGTTTGTAACATTTGTGAGAAAACACACCCTCTTGCACTATCCTACATGGGAAAGAGGGAAATATGTGGAAGTGAAAGTTTGTGGAGTCGTTGCTAAAAAATGATCTACACTGGGAAGTAATAATTGACTCAATGACACGCAAGGGAAACTATAAGTTTGACGTAAGAACGCCAACTCCCCCCTCTCTCGCTCCCGTTCTGTCTCTCTTCAGGTGTTCCAGGCCTGTGGGAACCCGAGGGAGGGAGGAACCAGCAGCACCGGTTTGGAGGAACTGAAAAAGAGGAGGAAGGTTACAGTGAAGGACATGACATCTGAGGCCAGGGTGGAGAAACTGGTCAGTTTTTTTTAATCCATTCTCATTCTCTTTACCTTCCCTTCCCTGTTTGTGTTCTCTCTTTCACTGTCTCTTTCCAGGTTTCCCAGTCTCTCTTTACTCTCCCTTTGCCTCTTTCTTTCTCCCTCTCTGTCATGTCTCTTTGCCTCTCCCTGCCTTTCTCTTTCTTAGTCAGCATCCCTCACTTTTTCTCTAGACCTTTCTCATATCTCTGTATCTCAAGATACTATACTGTTTCTGTTTAGTCTATTTATTATTGCTCTGTGATGAAATAGAACCCCTTTAGTTAATAGTGCAATGAGTTAGAAGAATAAGAAACGTCAGGTGAACCAAAACCGGTCCTGGTAATCACAAACTACCAAAAGAACCCCAAAGTACTCAGAAAAAAACAAAACTGTTACCCTAAAGTACCCAAACCAACACAACCGAAAACAAAACAGAAAATATGCCTAACAGAACTGTATAGCACACAACTGCTAAACACATTAGTTTCAATTAATTAAAAATTAACCCCAAATAACCCCATAAAACACAAAACTACCATAAAGAACACACAACCTCCCAAAGGAACACAAAGCTAACCAAAAGAACCCAACCTGAAAAGTATTCTTAACATGCACCCAGACTAACCCAAAAAAACACCATAACTGCCCAAAAGAACACTAAAGAAACCCAAACTACTGATGAACAGACAGGAACTGAAAAGAACAAAAAGTAATCTAAAACTATATATAAGATACTAAACAGTACCCAAAACTACCCAGAAAAATACCCAAAAGAGAACAAAAGAACACAAAACTTCCGAAATGAACCGAAAAAACATAAAGAACACAAAGAACTTAAACTGTCCTAAAAAGGTCAACCTGTCTACACTTTCTGGTTGAGCGAGCAGTGTAATAAGAACCGTGACAACATTGGTTGTGCTTCTGAAGACTCATTTCAACATCAACTCTCCTGAGTTCACTTGGAGTTGCAGGACCATAATCAAAAAATAGATACCTCTAAATTTGCTAGAAAACTTGCATAAAAGTTAAACAAAAAACAACTAGCAACAGGCAGAGATGATATTGGATTTTGTGAAGATGTGTACATGATTATGCCTATTGAAACAAGCATACTGTCTTTAGACAACACACACACAAAACAAATACTACAATGTTTGCCAAAGCTGTTCTTGTTATTCTGTAGCTTTTGGGTTCTTTTGGGTAGTTTTGAGTAACTTTTGAGTAGTTTGAGGTGATTAGTTGTACACAAATGCCATTTATTCCCTAATAACAAACCTGGTTGTTGATTGTCTCTCACAGTATAGAGGCCCAGAGCTGCCAAAATCAAAAATAAATGAATAAATACATTTCTCAATAAATACATTTATATGTACAAATATATATAAAAAAGAACATGCAACTAAATGTAAATGTACACAAAAATACATATTAGTGACACATTTGTAAAACATGACATGAATTTGTACTTATTTATTTTTGTAATTAGTATTTTTCAGTATTTATTTATTTCCCTATTAATTCATTTATTTCATTTTATTTCTATATTTATTTATGTATTTCCTTGTCCTTAAGCTAATGATGGGGCTGGACAAAATAGCACTTACAGTCAGACATTGCAGTCAAGCCCAAAATTGCACATAGAATCAGACTGTGAAGGTGGTGAGTGCCATTTAGATCCTTAGCGTGTCCCCATGTTGTGCATGTGTTTGATATCACCCAATCACTATTCCTAGTTTAAGAACATGCATCGTTTGTCTATTAGTGACATGAATAAGCTTTAGAAAAACCAAGAGGAGTTTTTGGAAAAAGACAAGGTCCTTTTCTCCAGGTGAATAGGTTATAAAAACGGTGCATCTTTGTGGGTCTCTCCCGGGGGTTTTGGTGGGGCAAACAAGTTGATTTCAATGCCACTGCAATGGTTCAGACTCGCTGCTGGCATCATATTCAAAGTGGTCTCTCCCGGGGGTTTTCGTGGGGCGAACAAGTTGATTTCAATGCCAGTGCATAGGTTCAGACTCGCTGCTGGCATCATATTCAAAGTGGACATGTTATTGTTTTTCAAGAAACAATAACATTTCTCAGTTTCAACATTTGATATGTTTGTATTTGTAGTGTTTTCTATTGAATATAGAGTTTAAATGATTTGCAAATCATTGCATTCTATATTTCTGTACATTTTACTCAGCGTCCCAATTTTTTTGGTATACAGTGCCTTGCGAAAGTATTCGGCCCCCTTGAACTTTGACCTTTTGCCACATTTCAGGCTTCAAACATAAAGATATAAAACTGTAATTTTTTGTGAAGAATCAACAACAAGTGGGACACAATCATGAAGTGGAACGAAATTTATTGGATATTTCAAACTTTTTTAACAAATAAAAAACTGAAAAATTGGGCGTGCA